>JACBKR010002950.1:0-31890 GCA_014218235.1 Colocasia esculenta | reverse complement strand
CGTCGCTACAGCACCAGAGATAGGTAAGTCTTGCGGAGTTCCATTTCTCATAGAGTCTTCTCCGTTTCCGGTTCTTTTGTACCCATGGCACCAGTGCTAGTTCCTAGTATGGTCCTACACTAGTCGTTCGCCCGGTGCTCGGCATTTGAGGGATTGTCCCGTGAGAGAGGTTGTTACCGTTTACCTGGGACCCCCGTCCTCGTGTGCCTTAGAGGGAGCGTTCGGGGCGACGAGCGTACTCGAGTCACGACTCTGGAGTTCGGGGGAAAACGGTGCAGGCCAGCCAGTCCTTCTTCTCACTGCTCACTCTTTGTGGCCCCAGAACCACTTGGAGAGGCCAGGCGTGGTGATGCTCAGTCTGTCCCCATGTAATTTTAATTAATTACATATTTATTTGGTGATTAACAAAACCAAACAAAACCCTATCAAAAAGTTCTAACACATTCTTCATAAGTCTTAAGTACAGGAAATATACCAAGGTCAACAAGCCAATATTGGTAAGTATTACCTTTCTGAAGCTTTTATCTTGTCAAGATCATATTTCTCTAAGTCCACATTGACTTCTGTTGAAAGTCACAATGACTTCCTTTAGTGCTATAACGATTTGAATTCATAACGATTTCTTAAGTGTCTGAACGACTTCTTTACTGTGACATCGTTTGATTACAAGCAAATCGTTCTCTGAACGATTATATAAGTCATCACAATGATTTATTCAGAACTCGTAAAAACTTACCCGTCGCAACGATTTCTTAAGTTATCATAACGATTTCTTTAGAATTCGCAACGACTTGCTCGCCGTAACGATTTCTTAAGTCATCATAACGATTTCTTTAGAATTCACAACGACTTGCTCTCTGTAACGATTTCGTAAGTCATCATAACGATTTCTTTAGAATTCGCAACGACTTGCTCGCCGTAACGATTTCTTGTCATCATAACGATTTCTTTAGAATTCGCAACGACTTGCTCGCCGAAACGATTTCTTAAGTCATCATTTCCTTAGAATTCGCAATGACTTTCTCACCGTAATGATTTCTCAAGTTATTACAACGATTTCTTTAGAACTCATAATGATTTGCTTTGTGCAACGACTTCTATAGAACTCATAACGATTGCTTTGCGCAACGATTTCTTTAAAGCTCATAACGATTTGCTTTGTGCAATGACTTCTATAGAACTCATAACGATTTGCTTTGCGCAACGATTTCTTTAAAGCTCATAACAATTTGTTAAGTGTTTCACAATGATTTCTTCGGTGAACACACAACTTGCTTTCTTTAACGATTTGTTAAGTGTTTCACAACAATTTCTTCGGTGAACACAATGACTTGCTTTCTATAATGATTTGTTAAGTGTTTCACAACGATTTCTTCAGTGAACACAACGACTTGCTTTCTATAACAATTTGTTAAGTGTTTCATAACGATTTCTTCGGTGAACACAACGACTTGCTTTCTATAACGATTTATTAAGTGTTCATACTGAATCCTTCAGTAAATGTAAAGATTTGCTATGACTCATAACGACTTGGTCAAACTGACTTGATCATAATGATTTCATAAGTCATATAGACAACAACTTTATAGTTCATATGGACTTGACATTTATTTTAAAGCATTGAATAGTCAAAGTCTTCTATTATCTGTCTGACTGCTGTGCATTTAATGAAGACAGAACGTATCTCTGCATGCATGTAGATGATATCTTTTCATTATCGTGCATATTCTGTCAACATCTCATAAAACAAGATATTTGGCATTGCTATTTTGGTGAATATTCAAATCAACGTTTATTGACAATAAGAGACAGCCTAGCTGTCTACTGTTCTAGTATTTAATATGTGCAGGGTCCTAAAGACATTCTGTCATACAACGTTGGACCATATAGACGCCAGAAGACCTTATCTCTTTGCATGCTCAAATGGATAAAAGATTGTTGAAGCTTCCAAATGTCAAGCAGTCTAACGTCTACCAATCTAAGAGACAACGGTTACTTCAACGGCCGTATTTCAAAAGAAGATATAAATACAAGACAGAAGAGAAGAATGAATAGTAACGCAGTAGATAACAAGCATCTCACATACAAGCATTCAAATTCTTCTGCAAGAAGTCTAGAGCCAAGAATCTCTTTCCTCATCATCTTTAGCTCTTCGCTCTCTGTGCTATAATAGAATTTCTAAGAGATCCGTGTAGTTCTGAGAGTGTGACTTATTTAGATCTCTTGCTCTCAGTGCTTGTTGCTTCAGATCTTGGCTTGTAAAAGCTTGATCTAGGGGCTTGAATTCATTCTATTCTCTTTGTTGTTTTTCCTTCGTGTGTGAAGGAAGACCTGGTGGGATCCAGGGTGCTGTTTCCCTTCGGATGTGAAGGAGGACCTGGTGGGGTATCCAAGGTGTTATTGTTCCCTTCTGGTATGAAGGAAGACCAGCTGTGCTGGGTGTTGTAGTGTCCATAGGGGGACTGTACCCTAGTTAGTGAAAACCTGAGTTGTTGCTCAGGGACTAGACGTAGGACTCCTAAGGAAAGGAGGTCCGAACCAGGATAATTCCTTGTGTTGTGTGATTGATTCTTTGTGGGTTTGTTGTTCATACTAACCGTTACTAACCAACATCGAAGATTATTTTTGTGTATATTTTTACGTATAGGTGTCACCTAAATAGATTTTTTAAAGACCCATTCACCCCCCCTCTGGGCTAGTCATCTGGGCAACAAGTGGTATCAGAGCGAGTCTCTTCGACAAAGAAGAAAGATCCAACGATCTGAAGAGTAAAGATCCATGGCAGCCGAAGGTAACATTGAAGGTCAGTCTGTCAACCGACCCCCTCTCTTTGATGGTGAAGATTATGCTTATTGGAAAACCAGAATGGAGTACTTTCTACAAGGTCACGACTATCAGATATGGTCAATAGTAGAAGAAGGTGATCTCTTGGTCACAAATGAGAAAGCTCAGTGGACAGATGATGACAAGAAAAAGATCTCCTTAAACTGTAAGGCTAAGAGTATTCTGTGCTGTGCACTAAGCAAAAAGGAATTCAACAGAGTTTCAGCCTGCAAATCCGCAATGGAGATGTGGGAAAAACTTAGAATTACCTATGAAGGCACAGACAAGGTGAAGGAGACAAGAATTGATATTCTTGTTACTCAATATGAAAGATTTCAGATGCAATCAGGTGAGTCCATAACTCAAATGTTCAGTCGATTCACAGATATTACAAATGGATTGGTTGGACTTGGGAAAACTTATGAGATTAGAGACATGGTGAGGAAAATTCTTAGATCCCTACCATCTTCATGGACTCCCAAAGTTACAGCCATTGAAGAAGCTAATGATCTAAAGAGAATGTCCTTGGAAAAGCTCATTGGGTCCCTTATGGCCGATGAGATAAACATGGAGAGATTAGGAGAATCCTCCAGCAGAAAGAAGCAGTCAAATGCGCTCAAGACTGATGAAGAGTTGTCAGAAGAATCACTGGACAACAGTGAGAATAGCAAGGACAGTGATGATGAAGAAGCTATGCTGTCCAGAAGACTACAACGAATTCTAGCCAAAAAGAAGAAGTTTCAATCTGGCAGAAGATTCTTCAAGAAAAATAAAGAGTTTAAGAAGCCAGAAGGAAAAGAATTGAAGAAAAGAGAACCTACATGTTATGAGTGCAAGAAGCCTGGACATATCAAGGCAGAGTGTCCAAAGCTCAAGAAAGATGGACACAAGAAGAAAGATAACTTCAGACGATTCAAGAAATACAAGAAGAAGGCAATGGCAGCCGCATGGGAAAACAGCAGCGACTCAGACAGTGGATCAAGCTCAACCAGTGATGAAGAAGAAGCCAACTTGGCTTTCATGGCAAATACGATGACAAGGTAACATCTGATTCCTCCTTTGATTCCTGCAATGATTCTGATTCTGATAATTTAGAGGATGCATTCAATGAACTATATGATAAATATAGAGATGTATCTAAATCATTGAAAGTTAGTAAGAAAAACATTACTTGTTTAGAAAATACAAACTCAAATCTAAAATCTGAAAATGAGCAACTAGAAAAACAATTAACTGAACATAAAAGAAGAAATGAGTTATTATGTGAAGATATAAAGGATAAGAATGAACAAATAATTAAGTTGGAAAAGGTAGGCACAGATGAGCTGAAAACAGAAATAAAATCATTAACAGATGAAAATATACAGTTATCTAGCACATTAGAAAAATTCACTAATGGTAAAAACTCCCTAATATTAAAAGGTGCTAGAAGATCAGGTAAGAAGAAAAATGGATTAGGATATACACCCCCAGACAATGAAGAAACCATAGTTTATCCTAAAATATATCCAACGCCTAAATTTGTACCTGAACAAGACATTGCATACAAGGTAGATTTCAAATATATAGAAAAAATAACATAATTGTCCTGCTGCAGTCACTGTAACAAGTTAGGACATATCATAACAACATGCCCAACAAGACATAAGAAATGGATAATTAAAGGTAAATTCAATGATACTAACCAATCAGGACCCAAAAGAATTTGGGTACCTAAAACTTGATGATTTTATTTCAGGGTAACACTCGAGCATCCAAATGGTATTTGGATAGTGGGTGCTCAAGGCACATGTCAGGGAATCGGAAGCTATTCACCCATCTCCAAGCTGAAGAAGGAACAGTTACCTATGGAGACAATGGGAAAGGCACAGTAATTGGCAGTGGTTCTGTGAGCAACAAAGAAAGATAGTCATTGAAGATGTACTGCTTGTCAAAGGGCTGAAGCACAATCTGATTAGCATCAGCCAGCTTTGCGACAGAGGCCATCAGATTCAGTTTCAAGAATCAAAGTGCAGCATATTGAAGGATGGAGCAGTAATTTTCGAAGCCAATAGAGAGAAGAACCTGTACGCACTCCATCTTGAAGAACTCAAGGATCAGGATGTCTGTTTGACAGCAAGCAAGGATCAATCTACTGAATTATGGCACAGAAGACTAGGACATTGCAGCATAGACGGCATGAGAAAATTGTTAAAGAAGAATCTTGTGGAAGGTCTGCCAAAGGTCAGCACAAAAATGGATGGTGTCTGCAGACCTTGTGCAAAAGGAAAGCATGTCAAGAGTTCCTTCAAGTCAAAGAATGTGGTAACAACCTCAAAACCCTTAGAGCTCCTTCATATGGACCTATTTGGGCCAATGAGGACTGCCAGTCTTGGAGGAAAGAACTTTGGATTTGTCATAGTCGATGATTACTCAAGATTCACATGGGTATCATTCCTAGAGCATAAAGATGACACATTTGAAAACTTTGTCAGTTTCAGAAAGAAAGTCCAGAAGGATCAGAAGTTCAGCATTGTTTCTATCCGATCAGATCATGGTGGTGAATTTCAGAATGAAAAATTTGCTAAGTTCTGTGATGATCAGGGAATTGAGCATAATTTCTCAGCACCAAGGACACCACAGAAAATGGAATTGCTGAGAGAAAGAATAGAACTCTATTGGACATGGCAAGAACAATGCTATCGGAATATAATCTGCCAAGATATTTTTGGGCTGAAGCAGTCAACACAGCAAGCTACATTATCAACAGAGTAATGATTAGTCCAATCCTAAAGAAAACTGCATATGAACTGTTCAAAGGAAAGAAACCAAAGATCAGTCATTTCAGAACCTTGGATGCCCATGCTTTATACACAACAATGGCAAGCGAGATATTGGTAAGTTGGATGCCAAATCAGACGAAGACATCTTCATGGGGTACACCTCTAAACCCAAAGGCTATAGAGTATTTAATAAATGTACTTTATTAATTGAATAGTCTGTACATATTATTTTTGATGAAACTAACCCTTCCTTGAGAAAGGAAGAAGATAGTGATAATGATGATGTAGATGAACTGTCCAAGAAACTAAAGAATACATCAATTGAGGACAAGGATGATCCACCTCTGGAAGACATGCAACAAAAGGAAATTACTCATGAAAATCTTCCAAAGGAGTGGAGATATAAGAAAGATCACCCACTCGAAAATATTATTGGTGATCTATCTGTAGGGGTAAGAACAAGAGGTAATGCAATTCCTTGTGACTACCTAGCATTTGTTTTTCAAATAGAGCCTAGGACAGTCAATGAAGCACTCACTGTTGAATCTTGGATTATAGCCATGCAAGATGAACTGAATCAGTTCAAGAGAAACCAAGTATGGTCTCTTGTTCCCAGACCATCAGACCATCCAGTTATTGGCACCAAATGGGTGTTCAGAAATAAATTGGATGAGGCTGGTGTAATCTTAAGAAATAAGGCCAGACTGGTAGCTCAAGGCTATTCCCAAGAGGAAGGCATAGATTTCGATGAAACATATGCACCGGTAGCTAGACTTGAGGCTATTAGAATATTACTTGCATATGCATCAGCATTAGATTTAAAACTATTTCAAATGGATGTCAAATCTACATTTTTAAATGGCTTTATAAAAGAGGAAGTTTATGTGGAACAACCCCAGGTTTTGATGACACAGAATTTCCTAATCATGTTTTCAAACTTCATAAAGCATTATATGGTTTAAAGCAAGCACCTAGGGCCTGGTATGAAAGGCTTAGCTCTTTTCTTCTAAATCATGGTTTCAGTAGAGGTCAAGTAGATAGCACTCTATTTGTAAAATCAAAAGTTAAAAGCATACTACCTGTACAGATTTATGTAGATGATATTATCTTTGGATCTACTGATGAATCCCTTTGTAAGTATTTTGAAAAGTTGATGCAGGGAGAATTTGAGATGAGCATGATGGGAGAGCTCAATTATTTCCTTGGACTACAAATCAAGCAAGGAAAAGATGGCACTCACATTTGTCAAGCAAAATACACCAGGAGCTATTAAAGAAATTTGGATTCGATAATACCAAGTCACTGTCAACACCCATGAGTACATCAACAAGGATGGACAGTGACAAAGATGGTAAGAAAGTAGATCAAAAGATCTACAGAGGTATGATAGGTTCATTGCTTTATTTAACAGCTAGTAGACCCGATATTCTATTTAGTGTATGCATGTGTGCTAGGTATCAAGCAGATCCTAGAGAGTCATATTTAATCTCTGTGAAAAGAATATTTATATATTTAGCTAGAACTCATGATTTAGGTCTGTGGTATCCAAAATCTTGTGAAATTAATTTAGTAGGATACTCTGATGCTGACTATGCTGGATGCAAAGTAGATAGAAAAAGCACCAGTGGTGGTTGTCAATTTCTTGCAGGATGTTTGATATCCTGGTCCTCAAAGAAACAAAATTCAGTGGCACTGTCTACAGCTGAAGCTGAGTACGTGGCTGCTGGAAGTTGCTGTACACAACTCCTATGGATAAAGCAACAACTTGAAGATTTTGGATTAAATATCAAATCGATTCCACTATTGTGTGACAACACCAGTGCTATCAATCTCACCAAAAATCCAGTCCAACATTCAAGGACCAAACATATTGAGGTTAGATATCATTTCATTCGTGATCATGTTGCAAATGGTAATATTGAAATATCTTTTATTGATACAAACGGTCAGTTAGCAGACATTTTCACAAAAGCCTTACCTGAAGAGAGATTCACATCTCTTAGAAGGGAATTGGGCATGTGTAATTTGTGAAAAGATTTCTGTTTAAAACTGACATATAAATTTTCAGAATTAAGTAAATTTTCCCTCCATAGTTTTAAGCAAAAGAAATTCAAATTATCTTTCCTGGCCGCTTCCTTATTAAAGTCGGTTTGAATAGTCAAACTTTTTTTGTCGCTTTCTGCCGCCTTTTGACACCTCACTTTCCACAAAGCATTTACTCAATTACAAAATTCGATGTGGGAACGTTTCATCTCCCATCTTCTACCTTTTTCCCTCTTTCGTCTGGTTGCCTAAGCCGATGCCCTAACGATTCGGACATCGACTCTCTGCAAGTTCGAAGCTCCTCTCTCCTTCCCGCGACAAATTTCTTGAGGGCTTTCACTCCTTCTTCCTCCTCAACCCTCCAGAAACCCTGTTCATCTGATTCCATGGCCGCATCCGTCATCCCCGAAGTCTTGGGGGCTACGGTGCTGAGTTCCTTACTCCTGAGTAGCAGGAGAAGTTCACGTTTGTGAAGACCAAGGTTTGTGGGAATAAAGCAGTAGATGTTGCTGATCTTGAGAAGAACGGGATGCACAATGTAGTAGCAGCTATGAGCAGGATGAAGTGGTCAGTTATTTCAACCTTCTCTGAGGTAAGCTATCCAGACCTCGTGAAGGCGTTCTATGTTTGCTTGAAATCAGAGACAGATGGGTCTGTGACGTCTTCAGTCAAAGGTATCCCCATAAAGATTGATCATGATTTTCTGAAGATGTTGTTTGATGTGAGCACAACCGGTCACAGTGGGGTTCACACCATGGACGCCCAAGCTAAAGGTCTTGGCATTGTAGGACCATGGTTCAGATTGAGAGATGGGAAAATAGATATCAATCAGTTGAATGCCTTCAACCGCCTCCTTCATTTCATAGTTTGTCAGATTTTGGTTCCTAGAAGTGCAACATTCTCCACTTGTACCAAGGTAGATTCGGATATGATGTTCTGGGCCATACAGAACAAGGAGATCAACATGGCCGAAGTAATGAAGAAAGGATGAGGTTTGCCCGTGATCAGATTTGGGATACAAGAGCAAGCTTAATGTCTCTTTGCCCTATGCCCATTTGCTTACCAAGATCTTCAAACACTTTGGTGTTGATCTATCTGGGGCAGTAGTTGAGAAGATGGGCCAAGCAATTAGGTCCAGAAATCTGAGGAAGAGTGGGTTCTCAGTTGTTGATGGAATTTGGTCTAAGACTTCTATAGCCGAGGGAGAGGCCATTATAGGAGATAGTCCAGATTTTCAGGAAGAAGTGCCAGAAGCATCAGCAGAACCAACAGCAGTAGCATTAGTAGCAGAAGTTGAGGCAGCAGTTGTTGTATCAGCAGTTCAAGAGGTAGTAGGACCATCTGAATTGACAGCTCAAGTAGCAGGGACAGCAGAGCTAGCAGGGTCCCCTGAAGTGACAGTTGAATCTCAACCTCCAGAAGCATCAGTAGGAGAAGCAGTGGTAGGTGCAGCAGATCCTTTGCCCACCTCCATTGTTGCCTCTATCCTTAGAGAAGTGTTGGATTCCATTCATTCCACCCCAGTGACTCCAGAGGTTGGTGGAAATCCAGAGGAAGAGGTTGTGGCATCAGGCCACATTGAGGAATCAGTTGCTCCTGAGGACTTGTTATGGAAGATGTTCCCATTCAGGGGGAGCAAGAGTCAATGGAAGAAGATGCTCCTACTGAGGGGGAGCAATTAAAAGGTGGACCAGCAGAAGCAGCACAATGTGATGAACCTATGGGCAGTGTGCCTGCTGATGAAGTCTTTGCCAGTTCACAAGATGATGGCACTCAGGGGGAGGAACATGACAATCCCCCAGGTAATGATCCTAGAGACGGGGAGACTGCCAGCTCCTCAGAATCAGATGATGATCAGCAGCCTCCAGCTTCAGAGGCAAGGCAGAAAGGAAAAGAAGTGGTTTCCAAAGTTCCACTCTTAGCAGATACTCCTTTCGAGAGGCAGGTGAAACAGAAAATTGTCATTAATTTGAAACCTGTCGTTGAAAGATTAGATGCTCAAGGTGAGATCTTGTGCTCTCTTCAAAGTGATGTGAACTCCATTTTTATGAGCCAAGCATCCACCACTAAGGAAATCTCTCAAATAAGAAATGCCATGAAATGGTTCAACAAAGAGATGGGCAGCATGAAGTCTATGCTAGCTGAGATTCTAAAGGCAGTTGGAGCTCAAGCTCCTCCTCCTCCTGCACCTCCTGCAGATTAGAACTTGGATGCAGATACTTCCAGGCCATCAGGGCCGTCAGTTCCTGTGTCCGGGCCATCAGGGCCGGCACCAGCAGTAGCAGCAGCAGCAGCAGAGGCAGAGGTCAATGAGCAAGGGCCATCTGGGCCAGCTGAGCAGTTGAAGGGCCTCCAGGGCCAGATGAGAAGGTGTCAGGGCCATCAGGGCCATTGGAGTCTGAACCTGTGCAGACAGTGGTAGAAGAAGAAGTCTTGGCACCTAAGCCCCCAGCTCCTTCTTTTTCTTCTCACACACCTGTTCCTCCATCTCCACCCTCAGCTTCTACAGCACCTCCTACTCCCCAGACCTTCAAACAGCCTCAACCCAGACCCATTTCCTCTCCAACACCATTTCCTTCTCAATCTACCTTTTCTCCTGCCTCTTCCACTCATATTCCTCCACCTTCATCTATCTTTGAGGTTCCTCCTGTAAGGCCCTTGATTTTCACCTTGTTTGTTTAAATATATGTATGTGCGTATAAGTGTATACTATTGATGTATAGATTATTGTGTATAAGTATTTATTGATATAAATTGTATGAATTATATTATTGAAATGTACATAGTATATTCAAGTATATATATATATATTATATATATATATATATATATATATATATTAAGTGTGTAGTGTTATAAATTCTGCATAATTAAAGTGAGTTTTGTCGGCCAGTCGGCGTCCACATCGGCTGACGCTGACCAGGGGTAGGCGGCAATATCGATGGACGCCCATTTTGGATAGGCGACCATGGATATGGACGCCAATATCCCAGACCTATTACGTTTCCAGATCCGGAAACGCCTCCGGAAATTGAGCCTCTTGTTTTGGAAACCTTTTCCAACGGCTCTGAGACTTGCCCCTTTAACCTATCCGACCCCAACCCTTTATAATATTCAGATTTCGGCCAGATCCCCCCTTTTGGCTCTTGGGTCAAATCTCTCTTTTCTGTGCAAAAACCCTAACTTGAACCTGAAAGATCCGGCTTCGGGAGGCTTCGTCTGGCGATCTACATCGACCGGTGTCAACCTTGAACATCCGGGAACGACTCCCCACGCTGGTGTGCTGTGAAGATCAACAGAAGATCCGAAGAAGGAGGATTTGGAGACTCTTTGGCACAGGCCGAGGAGGGCTTCTCCCTTAAATCGTCGTTTGTAGATTTTACAGAAGGCAAGTACCCCATTCACATTAACCCTACATGAGTCTAGTATGTCCCAGGAATTTTTCAGATTTTTTTCCGTGTCCTGGAACCCCCTTTCAAGTGATTTGTTGGTTTTCAGTCTGTGTTTGCAGACAGGATATTAACGGCAAATCCCTTGCCGCTAATATCATGTGTTGGCGGCATCATATAATGCCGTTAACCTATAGACGGCTACCCCATGCCGTCTAGTTCTTCAGACTGCAGCAGTGTGCAAGTCTGTCCTTATATGAACTAATTTTCGAGTTTTTCCGCATGAGGATATACAGTAAAATTTCATATATTATGTAAATATATATTTGGGTTGTACTGTGAATTATTGTGCATTTTTGAATTTTCGCTAATTATTAGAATTCTTGGAATATGCTACCAACAAAATTTTAACCTTGGAAAATGTTTTTTATGAAATATGTGTAGAATTTAATTGCCATAAATTTTCTGTACATTGTTCATAAGATCTGATGCATGATATAAAAATTTGAGCAATTTATAATATCTGTACAGTTTATTTAATTTTTGAACCAAAAATAGTTAATATGTCTACTCAATGTATAAAAGTTAAGAATTCATGCGAGACTAGTTAAATTCCTAAAATTGTGATAAAATTTGTACTGTCAGTATTCATGCATGAAATAAATTGTGAATCCGAATAATGAAAATTTGTGTCAGTTTGGCTATTTTTACAGTTGATAACATCACTGTTAGAATTTTCAGAAAATATATGTAACTCAGAAAAATACAAATTTTGATATGCGCGATGGTTAAACTGTGATGAATTTCTGGTTAAATTTCTGTACTGAGCAGATGACAGTAGCTATATAAACTTGTTTTATGTTAGATATTAAATATTAATACATGCTAATACGATTAATGTTTAATTCTGCAAAAATTTCAGCATGATTAGAATTGTTGTAAAATTTTGATTAATACTGAAAACAGTAGTACCATGCTAGGTAATACTGAAGAATGTAAATGTGTGAACATGAGATGAATGCATGTGTGAACATGAGATGAATGCGTAATATTTTATATTTAAAATGTGTTGAAATTGAGAAATGTATTAATGTGCCAATGGGTGACACTGCTACCTTAGAGGGCTGTGGAACTGTATTGTGGTAAAGTCCCCACGGGAAAGTTCAAGTGTGTGATGTCCCATGGGCATTGGGATTAAATCCTGGAGGCGAACAAGTATCGCTGGTTAGGGTGGAGAGTGCTTCTCCCGTTTCTGCGCAGTAACTAAGATTATCACTGGAATGCCTAGGTGATTGATATGTGATGTGATTAGTGTGTGTCCTTCTAAAGTGGTTTGGGCTATGTGTCACGGCATTAAGAAAAGTGAAAATGTGTTTAAGTGAAAGAAAATGTGTAAATTGTGGACCTGTGTAAGTGAATATGTGTTCATGAAATTCTTATGAAAGCATGTAAAAATGATAAGTTTTTGTGAATGTGACATGATAGTAGTAAAACAGCGAGCTTCTCACTATATAAATGTGTTAACCATGTGTAAAATTGTCTTAGAATTCATGTTAAATTAGTTGTTATGAATGTGTAAATATTGTGTAAAATGATCAACATGTGGCTTATGAATGATTGAATGAAATCAGTTTAGCATAGTGAAAAGTGTAGAAAGCATGTGATAGGATTAGTTTATTGTGTATAAAATAAATCCCATGCTAAAATGTGTAGAAATCATGAATAGGCTTCTATTTGAAAATTGTCACTTCCATGCATTATGTGTAAATGATATAGCATAAGGATATGGAGATTACTTGATGCATGTATGTTTAGTGTGCTTGGTGTTACTTGTTGAGTTCTTTTGAACTCATTCTTGCTTCGGCGTACAGGTGCAGACGTTTCTACTTCTTCCGAGGAGATCGTTAGGAGCGACTCGGAGCGAGAGTAGGAGAGATTGTTGTGGAGTTAGCATTGTACTTTTCTATTACTTCATAGTATGTAATAAAGACTCTGCGTAGTCTCATGTGGACAATGTATTTATTTTATTTTAGTTATGAACAGTTAGCTCTCTTTTCTACTATACGGACTGTGAATAGAATGTGGATGATGGATAAGATTTCTTTTAGTTTCTTTAAATTCTGCTGTCATGAGATATATTATATTTGTGTATGTTTCAGCCTATTGTACTAGTGTTGGGTAAATGTCCCACTGTAGTGATACCTTTATATCGACGTGGGTTGGTGGAACCGTACCGATATAGAGGGTCGCTACAGAGATTGATATCAAGAAATCAGGCTGTGAAATTGTACATAAAGGTGCATATACCATCATCTTCATTGTATACTAAGTCAGTGTAGATTGTCCACATAGATAAGTAATTTATTAGAAATTAGATAGTTTAGTTCTAAATGGTGATTAATCCTTTTACTGGTTATGGCTTCGCGTGGTAGGCGTGGTGCTCCTGCTCGTGATGGCGAGCAGAGGAGAGATGAGCCTCGGCGTGAGGATCAGGGTGAGCAGCAGCCCCTGCACCCCAGGGTCCTGTACTTCCTCCACCGCCACCAGTAGACTATGGAGTGTTCATGCAGGGTTTGGTGCAGGCCATGCAAACGCAGGCCCACACTCAGGCTGCACTCCAGGCTCAGTTGGAGGCTCAGGTTAGAATAATAAGATAAAGTAGTCTGTATTTTAAATGCATGATTGTTATTTATATGTGTTAAATTTTGTTGCTTGTTGTAGCAGGCCCAGGTACCAGTTCCCCAGGCTGACCATGGTGGACCCTCCATCATGGAAAGGTTCAAGAGGATGTCGCCACCTTCTTTTAAGGGGGAGAGCGATCCATTATTAGTTGAGAACTGATGAGGGAGATTGAGAAGATCTTCCGGGCCATTAGGTGCGCTGAGGACGACAAGGTCACTTTGGCCACCTATATGCTACAGGTATGTGTAATCTAATCTAGTGGTTATTACTTTAGGTAAAATTATGTTGGTTAGTTCTCATGGATGGTTTTGGCAGGAGCGAGCTGATGTATGGTGGTCCTCGTTGTTACGTACTCAGTTCGAGGATGGTGCCGTGGAAGTCGATGGGATGAGTTCGTGAGGCTTTTCGAGCCAAGTTTGTTCCGGAGCACATCCAGGACAAGATGAGCAGGAGTTCCTCTCGTTGACCCAGGGCTCCATGACTGTGCTGGAGTACGAGGCCAGTTTGCCAAGCTATCAAAGTACGCCCCTCATATTGTAGTTGATGAGCGCAGGAAGGCGAAGAAATCGTGATGGTCTGAAACCATCACTGAGGACAAGGTTGGTGGCTTTCGACCATTGTACTCTCGAGCAGGTGCTCAGCGCGGCATGTCGGCAGGAAGGGGAGATGGAGCAGTATCTGGAGGAGAAGAAGGCTTCTCAAAGAGGCCAGCAGCTCCTTTCCAGAGACAGGAGAGGAAGAAGGTGACTTTCCAGTCACCGCAGCATCCTGTGGCATCAGGCAGTGGTCAGGTATCCTCTCAACGTTCCCCTAGTGGTAAGAAGGAGTGTCCTCACTTGCGGGAGGGCACATGGCGGTACGGAGTGTTGGCTGGTAGCAGGAAGTGCTTAAAGTGCGGGAGCAGTGATCATAAGATTAAGGATTGTCCGAGACTTCAGCAGGGAGCCCAGCGGGGGCCAGCCCCAGTAGCAGCAGCAGCAGCAGCTCCAGCGACAGGATGACCAGGGAGACCTCGAGCCCCAGCTCGAGTGTTTGCGTTAGCTAGTGAGGACGCCGAGCAGGCAGATCATGTCACCGAAGGTACGGTTTTGTTCTTAGGTGTGCATGCTCGGGTTTTGTTCGATACGGGTGCTACTCACTCGTTCATTTCCGAGCGTTTTGCTAGGCAGTTAGCTTTAGAGTCAGGGTTAGAGTCTGAGGATTTAGAAGTCCCTTTGTCTGTGCATACACCTGCGGGTACGGTATCGACTAGGAAGTGTATTCCGTCTTTACCGTGTGCATTGAGGATAGAGTCCTAGAAGGGTTTTCTTCTTGCTTAAGATGAAGGACTATGATGCTATTCTTGGTCTGGATTGGCTAGAGGAGCACTATGCATTGGTAGATTGTCATGGGAAGAAGATCGTTTTCCGCATTCCTGTGAGGATGAATTTTCTCATCCTTTGCCGAGGAACTTAGCAGGAAAGTTTGTCATCTCGGCCATGAGGGCAATGAGAATGGTGAACAAGGTTGTGACGCTTTTCTTGCCAGTGTGGTTTAATACCAAGGCTGATGAGTCACTTACTCTTGCCGAGATAGATGTAGTACAGGAGTATCCAGATGTCTTTCCTGATGATTATCTGGATTGCCACCAGCTAGAGAGATAGAGTTCACTCTAGAGTTGCTTCCAGGCATCTCTCCTATCTCGAAGGCACCTTATCGGATGGCACCTGCGGAATTAGCCGAGTTAAGGAAGCAGTTGCAGGATTTGTTAGATAAGGATTTATTCGCCCTAGCGTTTCCCCTTGGGGCGCACCTGTCTTATTCGTGAAGAAGAAGGATGGGTCACTTCGGTTATGCATGATTATAGAAAGCTAAACCAGGTGACGGTAAGACAGGTATCCCTTACCTCGATTGATGATTTGTTTGACCAGCTACAGAATGCATCGTCCTTTTCTAAGATTGATTTGCGTTCTGGCTATCATCAGTTGAGGATTAGTGAGGATGTGTCCAAGACGGCATTTAGAACCCGTTATGGACATTATGAGTTTTTTGGTCCTTCCGTTTGGTCTAACCAACGCCCCTGCAGCGTTCATGGATCTCATGAACAGGTGTTTAGACCCTATCTAGATAGTTTTGTTGTAGTCTTCATTAATGACGTGCTGGTCTACTCTCCAGATGAGGCCACACATCGTCAGTATTTGAGGATAGTGTTAGAGGTTCTCCGTGAGCACAAGCTGTATGCAAAATTCAGCAAGTGCGATTTTTGGATGCGCGAGGTTCATTTCCTTGGGCATGTTATCTCCGTGCTGGTGTAGCAGTGGACCCAGCGAAAGTCCAGGCTGTTATGGATTGGGAGAGTCCCAGACTCCTTCGGAGATTCAGAGTTTTCTTGGTTTGGCGGGTTACTATCGGCATTTTATTGAGGGATTTTCATCCATCGCCGCTCCATTGACTCAGCTGACCAGGAAGGGAGTGAAGTTTGTCTGGTCGAGGAGTGTGAGAGTAGTTTTCAATTATTGAAGACTAAACTCACATCGGCCCCTGTGTTAGTTCTACCGAGCGTGTAGAGGATTTTTCTATCTACACGGATGCATCTCGGATTGGTCTTGGCTGTGTGTTGATGCAGCAAGGAAGGGTAGTAGCATATGCTTCGAGGCAATTGAAGGAGCATGAGTAAAAACTATCCCACTCATGATCTTGAGCTTGCGGCAGTGGTTCATGCACTGAAGATCTGGAGGCACTATCTTTATGGTGTCAGATTTGAGGTGTTCACTGATCACAAGAGCCTAAAGTATCTTTTCTCCCAAAAAGAATTAACCTTAGGCAGAGAAGATGGATTAAGTTCCTGAAGGACTATGACTTCGACCTCCAGTATCATCCTGGAAAGGCGAATGTCGTAGCAGATGCCCTTAGTAGAAAGAGGTCGTCTCTCCAGCAGGACTGGAAGATGTTGGAGGATGCAGCGTGTATGACCGAGTTGGAGCCATCATTGTGCCGAGCTTTTGTAGCATAGCTGTCCATTAGGGCATCGGTGTTGGATGAGGTGATCGAGCATCAGAAAGCCGACCCTAGACTTCAAGAGTTAGTGGGCAAAGCGGTTATTGCTCGTGATGAGGATGGTGTGATTAGATTCCATCATCGTGTCTGTGTTCCAGACGTTGTAGATATTCGTGAGCATGTTTAGCAGAAGCTCATAGATCTAGGTTCTCTATTCATCCGAGTAACACTAAGATGTACCAGGATTTAAAGAGATCATTTTGGTGGTCTGGCATGAAGAAGGATGTAGCCAGTTTGTGTCTAGATGTCTTGTATGCCAGCAAGTGAAGGCCGAGCGGCAGCGACCATCTGGTCTTATGCAGAAGATGAGATCCCAGTTTGGAAGTGGGAAGCTGTCACTATAGATTTTGTTACGGGTTTGCCTCGATCTAGATGAGGTAATGACTCGATTTGGTAGTGGTAGATCGATTCTCAAAGACTGCGCATTTCTTGCCTATGAGAAGAAGCAGTCAGTAGAGAGTTTAGCTAGACTGTACGTTAGTAGTATTATTAGATTGCATGGGTACCGAAGTCTATTATTTCGGATCGAGATCCGAGATTTACTTCGAGGCTATGGAAGGGTCTTCAGGATGCGTTAGGTTCGGAGCTGAAGCTCAGTTCGGCTTTTCATCCCCAGACAGATGGACAGTCCGAGAGGACTATCCAGACACTTGAGGATATGTTGAGGGCTTGTGTGCTGATTGAAGGATGATTGGGACGCCATTTACCTCTAGTGGAGTTTGCATATAAACAGTTTTCATGCGAGCATTGGCATGGCTCCATTTGAGGCTTTATATGGTAGACCTTGCAGATCTCCTTTGTGTTGGGAGGAGACCGGTGATAGACAGTTGATCGGTCCGGAGTTAGTTCAGGAGACTTCGGATAAGGTCCAGCTCATTAGGAGAGACTTGTTGCGGCACAGGATAGGCAGAAGAGTTATGCCGACAACAGGAGGAAGGATCTAGAGTTCGAGGTAGGTGAGCATGTCTTTTTGAAGATTTCGCCTACGCGAGTGTAGTTAGATTTGGCAGGCATAGTAAGTTGAGCCCTAGGTTCATTGGCCCGTATGAGATTCTCCGACGATTGGGCAACGTGGCATATGAGCTAGCTTTACCTCCAGCATTGGCTAGCGTTCATCCTGTTTTCACGTATCTATGCTCAGGAAGTATGTCAGATCCGTCTCATGTTATTAGCCATGAGCCAGTGGAGATCCAGCCAGATCTTTCTTATGTAGAGCAACCAGTAGCTATTCTTGATCGGAAGGTTCAACATCTCCGAAACAAGAGCATTGCGTCAGTAAAGGTCTTATGGCGTAACTTCTCGCGAGAGGAGGCTACTTGGGAGCTTGAGGATGCAATGAAAAAGAAATATCCTCAGTTGTTTGAGTAGTGTCAGTCTAACTTCGAGGACGAAGTTTCTTTAAGGGGGAGAGGGTGTAAGGCCCTTGATTTTCACCTTGTTTGTTTAAATATATGTATGTGCGTATAAGTGTATACTATTGATGTATAGATTATTGTGTATAAGTATTTATTGATATAAATTGTATGAATTAGTATTATTGAAATGTACATAGTATATTCAAATATATATATATATATATATATATAATATATATAAGTGTGTAGTGTATAAATTCTGCATAATTAAAGTGAGTTTTGTCGGCCAGTCGGCGTCCACATCGGCTGACGCTGACCGGGGTAGGCGGCAATATCGATGGACGCCCATTTTGGATAGGCGACCATGGATATGGACGCCAATATCCCAGACCTTTACGTTTCCAGATCCGGAAACGCCTCCGAATGAGCCTCTTGTTTTAGAAACTTTCCCAGGCTCTGAGACTTGCCCCTTTACCTATCCGACCCCACCCTTTATAATATTCAGATTTCGGCCAGATCCACCCCTTTTGGCTCTTGGGTCAAAAACCTCTCTTTTTTGTGCAAAAACCTAACTTGAACCTGAAAGATCCGGCTTCGGGAGGCTTCGTCTGGCGATCTACATCGACCGGTGTCAACCTTGAACATCCGGGAACACTCCCCACGCTGGTGTGCTGTGAAGATCAACAGAAGATCCGAAGAAGGAGGGATTTGGAGACTCTTTGGCACAGGCCGAGGAGGGCTTCTCCGGATTAAATCGTCGTTTGTAGATTTTACAGAAGGCAAGTACCCCATTCACATTAACCCTACATGTGTCTAGTATGTCCCAGAATTTTTCAGATTTTTCTCGTGTCCTGGAACCCCCCTTTCAAGTGATTTGTTGGTTTTCAGTCTGTGTTTTGCAGACAGGATATTAACGGCAAGATCCCTTGCCGCTAATATCATGTGTTGGCGGCATCATATAATGCCGTTAACCTATAGACGGCTACCCCATGCCGTCTAGTTCTTCAGACTGCAGCAGTGTGCAAGTCTGTCCTTATATGAACTAATTTTCGAGTTTTTCCGCATGAGGATATACAGTAAAATTTCATATAATATGTAAATATATATGTTGGGTTGTACTGTGAGTTATTGTGCATTTTTGGAATTTTCGCTAATTATTAGAATTCTTGGAATGTGCTACCAACAAAATTTAACCTTGGAAAATGTTGTTTATGAAATATGTGTAGAATTAATTGCCATAAATTTTCTGTACATTGTTCATAAGATCTGATGCATGATATAAAAATTTGAGCAATTTATAATATCTGTACAGTTTATTTAATTTTCTGAACCGAAAAATAGTTAATATGTCTACTCAATGTATAAAAGTTAAGAATTCATGCGAGACTAGTTAAATTCCTAAAAATTGTGATAAAATTTGTACTATCAGTATTCATGCATGAAATAAATTGTGAATCCGAATAATGAAAATTTGTGTCAGTTTGGCTATTTTTACAGTTGATAACATCACTGTTAGAATTTTCAGAAAATATGTGTAACTCAGAAAAATACAAATTTTGATATGCGCGATGGTTAAACTGTGATGAATTTCTGGTTAAATTTCTGTACTGAACAGATGACAGTAGCTATATAAACTTGTTTTATGTTAGATATTAAATATTAATACATGCTATACGATTAATGTTTAATTCTACAAAAATTTCAACATGATTAGATTGTTGTAAAATTTTGATTAATACTGAAAACAGTAGTACCATGCTAGGTAATACTGAAGAATGTAAATGTGTGAACATGAGATGAATGCGTAAATATTTTATATTTAAAATGTGTTGAAATTGAGAAATTTATTAATGTGCCAATGGGTGACACTGCTACCTTAGAGGGCTGTGGAACTGTACTGTGGTAAAGTCCCCACGGGAAAGTTCAAGTGTGTGATGTCCCATGGGCATTGGGATTAAATCCTGGAGGCGAACAAGTATCGCTGGTTAGGGTGGAGAGTGCTTCTCCCGGTTCTGCGCAGTAACTAAGATTAATCACTGGAATGCCTAGGTGATTGATATGTGATGTGATTAGTGTGTGTCCCTCTAAAGTGGTTTGGGCTATGTGTCACGGCATTAAGGAAAAGTGAAAATGTGTTTAAGTGAAAGAAATGTGTAAATTGTGGACCTGTGTAAGTGAATATGTGTTCATGAAATTCTTATGAAAGCATGTAAAATGATAAGTTTCTTGTGAATGTGACATGATAGTAGTAAAACAGCGAGCTTCTCACTAATATAAATGTGTTAACCATGTGTAAAATTGTCTTAGAATTCATGTTAAATTAGTTGTTATGAAATGTGTAAATATTGTGTAAAATGATCAACATGCGGCTTATGAATGATTGAATGAAATTATTTTAGCATAGTGAAAAGTGTAGAAGCATGTGATAGGATTAGTTTATTGTGTATAAAGTAAATCCCATGCGTAAAATGTGTAGAAATCATAAATAGGCTTCTATTTGAAAATTGTCACTTCCATGCATTATGTGTAAATGATATAGCATAAGGATATGGAGATTACTTGATGCATGTATTTTAGTGTGCTTGGTGTTACTTGTTGAGTTCTTTTGAACTCATTCTTGCTTCGGCGTATAGGTGCAGACGTTTCTACTTCTTCCGAGGAGATCGTTAGGAGCGACTCGGAGCGAGAGTAGGAGAGATTGTTGTGGAGTTAGCATTGTACTTTTCTATTACTTTATAGTATGTAATAAAGACTCTGCGTAGTCTCATGTGGACAATATATTTATTTTATTTCAGTTATGAACAGTTAGCTCTCTTTTCTACTATACGGACTGTGAATAGAATGTGGATGATGGAATAAGATTTCTTTTAGTTTCTTTAAATTCCGCTGTCATGAGTTATATTATATTTGTGTATGTTTCAGCCTATTGTACTAGTGTTGGGTAAATGTCCCACTGTAGTGATACCTTTTATATCGACGTGGGTTGGTGGAACCGTACCGATGTAAGAGGGTCGCTATACCTCCAGCCTCATCATCAGCTGGAGCCTTCTCCTGTGGTCCCTCATCATCAGCTGGACCATCTCCTCACACCTCTTCTCACTACAAGAAAATGCGGATTTTCCGACAGAAAGAATCCATTGGAAATCCGACAGAAATCCGTCGGAACATGATTCTTCCGACAGATTTCCGTCCGAAGCTCGTCGGAAATGGTCCGTCGGAAATTGTTGGTCAGAAATTACCGACGGAAGAGAATTCCGTCGGAAATCGGTCGGCAAACTCCGACGGACAAATCCGTCGGAAATACCGTCAGAAATACCGTCAGTATTTACCGACAAACATTCTGTCGGTAAATCAGTAAACCCGTCGGAAAAGGCCGTCAGAACTATAGACGGAATTACCGACCAATTTTTTCCGTCGGTAATTTAGAATTTTCGACGGACATTTATCCGTCGGAAAATCTGTCGGAATGTGCAGAATATATATTTTTAAATTGACAAATAAAAAGATTTTTCAAACCTGCTATAATATTCAAAATTTTCACAAATATCACGATCAACCAAAATCATAAAATATAATAAATATAAACCATACAAAATAATAAATATACAAATCAAGACAGATCTGCTGGATCGTCTGCTGTGCCTGCCCCTCCATCGTCAAGTGCTGGAGGTGGATCCTATATTAAAAAAAATTAATAAAGAAACATTAATAATAATTAAAAGACAATATTATTTTCAAAAATTAAATTTTAATATGTGATTATTTTTAGTTTATTAGATACTATTTTTAGATCCATCGTTTCTTGGGTGTTTTTTAGATCCGTCTTTCAATACCAACCCAATCCGAAAATCCAAATAGATTCCGTCAGTTCCCACACGTCACTTAACCCACCCGGTCGTGTCGGAGAAAAGGCATGCCAATTGATCCCTACTTGGGATTTTGGACCCCCGAGTTGTAGGTTTTAGCCCTTATATACTAACTAGATTTTTTAGATCCGTCATTTCAATGCCAAACCCAATCCGGAGATCCAAATTAGATTCCGTCAGTTCCCCACGTCACTTTAACCCACCCGATCGTGTCGGAGAAAACAACACGCCGATCCGATCCCTTTGGGATTTGGAACCCCGGGTTGGTGTTTTGGACCCTTTATATATACTTGGCTGTTTTTTAGATCGTCATTTCAATGCCAACCCAATCCGAGATCCAAATTGGATTCCGTTAGTTCCACACGTCACTTTAACACACCCATCGTGTCGAAGAAAACGGCACGCGATCTGATCCCTATTTGGGATTTTGGACCCACGGGTTGTAGGTTTTAGCCCTTTATATATACTAGACTATTTTTTAGATCCGTCATTTTAATGCCCAACCCAATCCGGAGATCCAAATGGATTCCGAGTTCCCACAAATCACTTTAACCCACCCGGTCGTGTCGGAGAAAACGGCACGCCGATCCGATCGCTATTTGGGATTTTGGACCCCGGGGTTGTTTTTGACCTTATATGACTAGGGCTGTTTTTTAGACCATCATTTCAATGCCCACCAATCCGGAGATCCAAATTGGATTCCGTTAGTTCCCACACGTCACTTTACCCACCCGGTCGTGTCGGAGAAAACGGCACGCCGATCGATCCCTATTTGGATTTTGGACCCCCGGGTTGTGTGTTTTGACCCTTTATATATACTAGCTATTTTTTAGATCCGTCATTTCAATGCCCAACCGAATGCGGAGATCCAAATTGGATTCCGTTAGTTCCCACACGTCACTTTAACCACCCAGTCGTGTCGGAGAAAACGACACGCCGATCCGATCCCTATTGGGATTTTGGACCCCCGAGTGGTGTTTTGACCCTTTATATATACTTGGCTATTTTTTAGATCCGTCATTTCAATGCCCAACCCAATCCGGAGATCCAAATTAGAATCCGTCAGTTCCCACACATCCACTTTAAACCACTCGGTCGTGCTGGAGAAAACGGCACGCCGATCCGATCCCTATTGGGATTTTGGACCCCCGGGTGGTGTTTTGACCCTTTATATATACTTGGCTATTTTTTAGATCCGTCATTTTAATGCCAACCATCCGGAGATCCAAATTGGATTCCGTTAGTTCCCACACGTCACTTAACCCACCCTGTCGTGTCGGAGATAACGACACGAGATCCGTTCCCTATTGGGATTTTGGACCCCGGGTTGTGTGTTTTGACCCTTTATATATACTTGGCTGTTTTTTAGATCTGTCATTTCAATGCCCAACCCAATCTGGAGATCCAAATTGGATTCCGTCAGTTCCCACACGTCACTTTAACCCACCCGGTCGTGTCGAAGAAAACGGCACACCGATCCGATCCCTATTTGGGATTTTGGACCCCCGTGTAGTAGGTTTTAGCCCTTTATATATACTTGGCTGTTTTTTAGATTCGTCATTTCAATGCCCAACCCAATTCGGAGATCCAAATTGGATTCCGTCAGTTCCCACACGTCACTTTAACCCACCCGGTCGTGTCGAAGAAAACGACACGTCGATCCGATCCCTATTTGGGATTTTGGACCCCCGGTTGTGTGTTTTGACCCTTTATGATACTTGATGTTTTTAGATCCGTCATTTCAATACCCAATCCAATACAGAGATCCAAATTGGATTCCGTCAGTTCCCACACGTCACTTTAACCCACCGGGTCTTGTCGGAGAAAATGCACGCCGATCCGATCCCTATTTGGGATTTTGGACCCCCGGGTTGTGTGTTTTGACCCTTTATATATACTTGGCTGTTTTTTAGATCCTTCATTTCAATGTCCAACCCAATCCGGAGATCCAAATTGATTCCGTCAGTTCCCACATGTCACTTTAACGCACCGGTGTGTCGGAGAAAACGCACGCCACGCCGATCCGATCCCTATACCCCCGGGTTGTGTGTTTTGACCCTTTATATATACTTGGCTGTTTTTTAGATCCGTCATTTCAATGCCCAACCCAATGCGGAGATCCAAATTGGATTCCGTCAGTTCCCACACGTCACTTTAACCCACCCGGTCGTGTCGGAGAAAACGGCACGACGATCCGATCCCTATTAGGGATTTTGGACCCCCGGATTGTGTGTTTTGACCCTTTATATATACTTGGCTATTTTTTAGATCCGTCATTTCAATGCCCAACCCAATCCGGAGATCCAAATTGGATTCCATCAGTTCCCACAGATCACTTTAACCCACCCGGTCGTGTCAGAGAGAACGGCACGCCGATCCGATCCCTATTTGGATTTTGGACCCCCGAGTTGTGTGTTTTGACCCTTTATATATACTTGGTTGATTTTTAGATCCGTCATTTCAATGCCCAACCCAATCCGGAGATCCAAATTGGATTTCGTCAGTTCCCACACGTCACTTTAACCCACCGGTCGTGTCGGAGAAAACAGTACGCCGATCCGATCCCCATTTGGATTTTGGACCCCCGGGTTGTGTGTTTTGACCCTTTAAATAACTTGATTTTTTTAGATCCGTCATTTCAATGCCCAACCCAATCCGGAGATCAATTTGATTCCGTCAGTTCCCACACGTCACTTTAACCCACCCGGTCGTGTCGAGAAAACGACACGCCGATCCGATCCCTATTGGGATTTTGGACCCCCGGTTGTGTGTTTTGACCCTTTATGAATACTTTGCTGTTTTTTAGATCCGTCATTTAAATGCCAACCCAATCCTGAGATCCAAATTGGATTCCGTCAGTTCCCACACGTCACTTTAACCCACCCGCCCGTGTTGGAGAAAACACACGCCGATCTGATCCCTATTTGAGATTTTGGACCCCCGGGTTGCAGGTTTTAGCCCTTTATATATACTTGACTTTTTTTTATATCCGTCATTTTAATGCCCAACCCAATCCGGAGATCAAAATTGGATTCCGTCAGTTCCCACACGTCACTTTAACCCACCCAGTCGTGTCGGAGAAAACAACACGCCGATCCGATCCCTATTTGGGATTTTGGACCCCCAGGTTGTGTGTTTTGACCCTTTATATATACTTGGCTGTTTTTTAGATCCGTCATTTCAATGCCCAACCCAATCCGGAGATCCAAATTGGATTCCGTTAGTTCCCACACGTCACTTTAACACACCCGGTCGTGTCGAAGAAAACGGGACGCCGATCCGATCCCTATTTGGGATTTTGGACCCCCGGGTAGTAGGTTTTAGCCCTTTATATATACTTGACTATTTTTTAGATCCGTCATTTCAATGCCCAACCCAATCAAGAGATCCAAATTGGCTCCGTCACTTCCCACACATCACTTTAACCCACCCGGTCGTGTCGGAGAAAACGGCACACCGTTCCAATCCCAATTTGGGATTTTGGACCCCCGGGTTGTGTGTTTTGACCCTTTATATATACTGGCTGTTTTTTAGATCCGTCATTTCAATGCCCAACCCAATCCGGAGATCCAAATGGTATTCGTCAGTTCCCACACGTCACTTTAACCTACCGGTCGTGTCGGAGAAAACGGCACGCCGATCCGATCCCTATTTGGGATTTGGACCCAGGGTTGTGTGTTTGACCTTTATATATACTTGGCTATTTTTTCAGATCCGTCATTTCAATGCCTAACCCAATCTGGAGATCCAAATTGGATTCCGTTAGTTCCACACGTCACTTTAACACACCCGGTCGTGTCGAAGAAAACGGCACGCCGATCCGATCCCTATTGGGATTTTGGACCCCGGGTTGTATGTTTTAGCCCTTTATATATACTTGACTATTTTTGGATAGTCTTTTTAATGCCAACCCAATCCGGAGATCCAAATTGGATTCCGTCAGTCCCACACGTCACTTTAACCCAGCCGGTCGTTCGGAGAAAACGACACGCCGATCTGATCCTATTTGGGATTTTGGACCCCCGGGTGTAGGTTTTAGCCCTTTATATTACTTGACTATTTTTAGATACGTCATTTACTGCCCAACCCAATCCGGAGATCCAAATTAGATTTCGTCAGTTCCACACGTCACTTTAACCCACCCGGTCGTGTCGGAGAAAACGGCACGCCGATCCGATCCCTATTTGAGATTTTGGACGCCCGGGTTGTGTGTTTTGACCCTTATATATACTTGGATTTTTTTAGATCCGTCATTCAATGCCCAACCCAATTCGGAGATCCAAATTGGATTCCGTCAGTTCCCACAAGTCACTTTAACCACACCGGTCGTGTCGGAGAAAACGACACGCCGATCGATCCCTATTTGGGATTTTGGACCCTCGGGTTGTGTGTTTTGACCATTTTGAATATTTTGCTATTTTTTAGATCCGTCATTTCAATGCCCAACCCAATCCGGAGATCCAAATTGGATTCCGTCAGTTCCCACACGTCACTTTAACCCACCCGCCGTGTTGAGAGAAAACGACACGCCGATCTGATCCCTATTTGGGATTTTGGACCCCCGGGTTGTAGGTTTTAGCTCTTATATATACAGGACTTTTTTTAGATCCTCATTTCAATGCCCAACCAATCCGGAGATCCAAATTGGATTCCGTCAGTCCCACACGTCACTTTACCAACCGGTCGTGTCGAGAAACAACACGCCGATCCGATCCCTATTTGGGATTTTGGACCCCGGGTTGTGTGTTTTGACCCTTTATATATACTTGGCTTTTTTTTAGATCCGTCATTTCAATGCCCAACCCAATCCGGAGATCCAAATTGGATTCCGTTAGTTCCCAAACGTCACTTTAACATACCCGGTCGTGTCGAAGAAAACGGACGCCGATCCGATCCCTATTTGGGATTTTGGACCCCGGGTGTATGTTTTAGCCCTTATATATACTTGACTATTTTTTAGATCCGTCATTTCAATGCCCAACCAATTCAGAGATCCAAATGGCTCCGTCACTTCCCACACATCACTTTAACCCACCCGGTCATGTTGGAGAAAACGACACGACGATCTGATCCCTATTTGGGATTTTGGACCCCCGGGTTGGTGTTGTGACCCTTATATATACTTGGCTGTTTTTTGGAACCGTCATTTCAATGCCCAACCCAATCCGGAGATCCAAATTGTATTCGTCAGTTCCCACATGTCACTTTAACCTACCCGGTCGTGTCGGAGAAAACGGCACGCCGATCCGATCCCTATTTGGGATTTGGGACCCGGGTTGTGTGTTTGACCCTTTATATATACTTGGCTATTTTTTAGATCTGTCATTTCAATGCCCAAACCAATCCGGAGACCCAAATTGGATTCCGTTAGTTCCCACACGTCACTTTAACCACCCGGTCGTGTCGGAGAAAAAAATGACACGCCGATCCGATCCCTATTTGGGATTTTGGACCCCCGAGTGTGTGTGTTTTGACCCTTTATATATACTTGGCTATTTTTTAGATCCGTCATTTCAATGCCCAACGCAATCCGGAGATCCAAATGGATTCCGTTAGTTCCCACACGTCACTTTAACCCACCCGGTCGTTCTGGAGAAAACGGCACGCCGATCCGATCCCTATTTGGGATTTTGACCCCGGGTTGTGTGTTTGACCCTTTATATATACTTGGCTATTTTTTAGATCCGTCATTTAATGCCCAATCCAATCCGGAGATCCAAATTGGATTCCGTCAGTTCCCAACGTCACTTTAACCAACCCGGTCGTGTGGAGAAAATGGCACGCCGATCCGATCCCTTATTGGGATTTTGGACCCCTGGGTTGTAGGTTTTAGCCCTTATATATACTTGTATGTTTTTTAGATTCGTCATTTCAATGCCCAACCCAATCAGAGATCCCATTGGATTCCGTCAGTTCCCACACGTCACTTTAACCCACCCGGTCGTGTCGGAGAAAACGGCACGCCGATCCGATCCCTATTTGGGATTTTGGACCCCCGGGTTGTGTGTTTTGACCCTTTATATATACTTGGCTGTTTTTTAGATCTGTCATTTCAATTCCCAACCCAATCTGGTGATCCAAATTCGATTCCGTCAGTTCCCAGATGTCACTTTAACCCACCCAGTCGTGTCAAGAAAACGGCACGCCGATCCGATCCCTATTGGGATTTTGGACCCCCGGGTTGTAGGTTGACCTTTATATATACTAGTATTTTTTAGATCGTCATTTCAATGCCCACCAAGCGGAGATCCAAATGGATTCTGTCAGTTCCCACACGTCAATTTAACCCACCGGGTGTCGGAGAAAACGGCCGCCGATCCGATCCCTATTTGGGATTTTGGACTCCCGGTGTTGTGTTTGACCATTATGAATACTTGACTGTTTTTAGATTCGTCATTTCAATACTCAACCCAATCCGGAGATCCAAATTGGATTCCGTCAGTTCCTACATGTCACTTTAACCCACCCAGTCGTGTCGGAGAAAACTGCACACCGATCCGATCCCTATTTGCGATTTTGGATCCCCGGGTTGTGTGTTTTGACCCTTTATATATACTTGGCTGTTTTTTAGATCCGTCATTTCAATGCCCAACCCAATCCGGAGATCCAAATTGGATTCCGTCAGTTCCCACACGTCACTTCAACACACCCGGTCGTGTCGAAGAAAACGGCACACCGATCTGATCACTATTTGGGATTTTGGACTCCCGGGTTGTAGGTTTTAGCCCTTTATATATACTTGACTATTTTGTCGATCCGTCATTTCAATGCCCAACCCAATCCGGAGATCCAAATTGGATTCCGTCAGTTCCCACATGTCACTTTAACGCACCCGGTCGTGTCAGAGAAAACAGCACGCCAATCCGATCCCTATACCCCCGGGTTGTGTGTTTTGACCCTTTATGTATACTTGGCTATTTTTTAGATCCGTCATTTCAATACCCAACCCAATCCGGAGATCCAAACTGGATTTTGTCAGTTCCCATAGGTCACTTTAACACCCCGGTCGTGTCGGAGAAAGGCACGCGATCCGATCCTATTTGGGATTTTGGACCCCGGGTTGTGTGTTTTGACCCTTTATATATACTTGGCTGTTTTTTAGATCTGTCATTTCAATCCCAAACCAATCTGGGATCCAAATTCGATTCCGTCAGTTCCCAGATTCACTTTAACCCACCAGTCGCGTGTCAAAGAAAACGGCACGCCGATCCGATCCCTATTTGGGATTTTGGACCCTCGGGTGGTAGGTTTTAGCCCTTTATATATACTAGTATGTTTTTAGATCGTCATTTCAATGCCCCACCCAATCCGGAGATCCAAATTGGATTCTGTCAGTTCCCACACGTCAATTTAACCCACACGGTCGTGTCGGAAGGAGAAAACGATACGCCGATCCGATCCCTATTTGGGATTTTGGATCCCGGGTGTTTGTTTGACCCTTTATGAATACTTGACTGTTTTTAGATTCGTCATTTCAATACTCAACCCAATCCGGAGATCCAAATTGGATTCGTCAGTTCCACACATGTCACTTTAACCCACCCAGTCGTGTCGGAGAAAACGGCACACCGATCCGATCCCTATTGCGATTTTGGATCCCCGGGTTGTGTGTTGACCCTTATATATACTTGGCGTTTTTTAGATCCTCATTTCAATGCCAACCCAATCCGAAGATCCAAATTGGATTCCGTCAGTTCCCACACGTCACTTTAACCCACCGGTCGTTTTGGAGAAAACGGCACGCCGATCCGATCCTATTTGGGATTTTGGACCCCCAGGTTGGTGTTTGACCCTTTATATATACTGGCTATTTTTAGATCCGTCATTTTAATGCCCAATCCAATCGGAGATCCAAATTGAATTCCGTTAGTTCCCACACGTCACTTTTACCCACCGGTCATGTAGGAGAAAACGTCACGCCGATCCGATCCTATTTGGGATTTTGGACCCCCGGGTTGTGTGTTTTGACCCTTTATATATACTTGGCTATTTGTTAGATCCGTCATTTCAATGCCCAACCCAATCCGGAGATCCAAATGGATTCCGTTAGTTCCCATACGTCACTTTAACCCACCCGGCGGGTCGGAGGAGAAAATGGCACGCCGATCCGATCCTATTGGGATTTTGGACCCCGAGTTGTGTTGTTTTGACCTTTATTATATACTTGGCGTTTTTTAGATCCGTCATTTCAATGCCAACCAAATCCGGAGATCCAAATAGGATTCCGTCAGTTCCCATACGTCACTTTAACCCACCCGGTCGTCTGGAGAAAACGGCACGCCGATCGATCCCTATTTGGTATTTGGACCTCCGGGTTGTGTGTTTTGACCCTTATACATACTTACTATTTTTGATCCGTCATTTTAATGCCCAATCCAATCCGGAGATCCAAATTGGATTCCGTTAGTTCCCACACGTCACTTAAACCCACCCGGTCGTGTAGGGAAAATGGCACGCCGATCCGATCCCTATTAGGGATTTTGGACCCCCGGGTTGTAGGTTTTAGCCCTTTATATATACGTTATGTTTTAGATTCGTTATCATGCCCAACCAATCCGGAGATCCAAATTGGATTCCGTCAGTACCCACACGTCACTTTAACCCACCCTGTCGTGTCGGAGAAAACGGCACGCCGATCCGATCCCTATTTGGGATTTTGGACCCCCGGGTTGTGTGTTTTGACTTTTATATACTTGGCTATTTTTTGATCCGTCATTTTAATGCCCAATACAATCGGAGATCCAAATTGGATTCCGTCAGTTCACACAGTCACTTTAACCACCCGGTCGGTGCGTCGAAGAAAACGGCACGCCGATCCGATCCCTATTGGGATTTTGGACCCCGGGTGTAGGTTTTAGCCCTGTTATATACTTGTATGTTTTTTAGATTCGTCATTTCAATGCCCCACCCAATCCGGAGATCCAAATTGGATGTGTCAGTTCCCACACGTCAATTTAACCCACCCGGTCATGTCAGAGAAAACGATACGCCGATCCGATCCTATTTGGGATTTTGGACCCCCGGGTTGTGTGTTTTGACCCTTTATGAATACTTGACTGTTTTTTAGATCCGTCATTTCAATACCCCACCCAATCCGGAGATCCAAATTGGATTCCGTTAGTCCCCACTCGTCACTTTAACCACCCGGTGTGTCGGAGAAAATGGCATGCCGATCCGATCCCTATTGGGATTTTGGACCCCGAGTTGTGTGTTTGCCCTTAGATATACTTGGCTATCTTTTAGATCCGTCATTTCAATGCCAACCCAATCCGGAGATCCAAATGGATTCGTTAGGTTCCCACACGTTACTTAAAAACCCCCGGTCGTTTTGGAGAAAACGGCACGCCGATCCGATCCCTATTTGGGATTTTGGACCCCCGGGTTGGGTGTTTTGACCCTTTATATATACTTGGCTATTTTTAGATCCGTATTTTAATGCCCCATCCAATCGGAGATCCAAATTGGATTCGTCAGTTCCCACAAGTCACTTTAACCCACCCGGTCGGGTCGAAGAAAACGGCACGCCGATCCGATCCCTATTTGGGATTTTGGAACCCGGGTTGTAGGTTTTAGCCCTTTATATATACTTGTCTTTTTTTTAGATTCGTCATTTCATGCCCCACCAATACGGAGATCCAAATTGGATTCGTCAGTTCCCACACGTCAATTTAACCCACCCGGTAGTGTCGGAGAAAACGATACGCCGATCCGATCCCTATTTGGGATTTTGGACCCCCGGGTTGTGTGTTTTGACCCTTTATGAATACTTGACTGTTGTTTTTAGATCCGTCTTTCAATACCCAACCCAATCCGGAGATCCAAATTGGATTCGTTAGTTCCCACTCGTCACTTTAACCCACCGGTGGTGTCGGAGGAAAAGGCATGCCGATCCGATCCCTATTTGGATTTTGGACCTCCGAGTTGTGGTTTTGAC
>JACBKR010002949.1:0-31871 GCA_014218235.1 Colocasia esculenta | reverse complement strand
CATGAACACTCCATAGTCTACTGGTGGCGGTGGGGGGAAGTACAGGACCCTGGGGTGCAGGGGCCTGCTGCTCACACTGATCCTCACGCCGAGGCTCATCTCTCCTCTGCTCGCCATCACGAGCAGGAACACCACGTACCACGTAAAGCCATATCCTGCAAAATGGATTTATCACAATTAGAACTAGACTATCTAATTTCTAACTAATTACTTATCTATGTAGACAATTACACAGACTTAGCATACAATGAAGATGATGGTATGTGCATATTTATGTACAATTTTAGCCTGACTCTCTGATACCAATCTCTGTAACGACCCTCTTTATATCGGTACGGTTCCACCAACCACATCGATATAGAAAGCATCGCCACAGTGGGACATTTACCCAACACTAGTACGATAGGCTGAAACATACACAAAATATGTATATCACATGACAGCGGAATTTAAAGAACTGAAAGAAATCTTATTCCATCATCCACATTCTATTCACAGTCCGTAAGAAAAGAGAACTAACTTTTCATAACTGAAATAAAATAAATACATTGTCCAGATGACTACGCAGAGTCTTTATTACATACTATGAAGTAAGGAAAAGTACAATGCTAAATCCACAACAAGCTCTCCTACTCTCGCTCCGAGTCGCTCCTAACGATCTCCTCGGAAGAAGTAGAAACGTCTGCACCTGTACGCCGAAGCAAGAATGAGTTCAAAAGAACTCAACAAGTAACACCAAGCACACTAAACATACATGTATCAAGTAATCTCCATATCCTTATGCTACACCATTAACACATAATGCATGGATTTGACATTTATTCAAATAGAGACCTAAGCATAATTTCTGCATATTACACATGGAATTCCGTTTTTATACAAAATAACCTAATCTTATCACATGCTTTCTACACACTTTCAACATGCTAAACTGATTTCATTCAACCATTCATATGCTAATGTTGATCATTTTACACAAAATTACACATATCATAACGACTGATTTAACATGAATTCTAATAAATTCTCACATAGAAACACATTTACATTAGTGAAAAGCTCGCTGTTTTGCTACTATTATGTCACATTCACAAGAAATTTATCCTTTTGCATTGTTTCATAAGAATTTCATGAACACATATTCACTTACACAGTGTTCACAATTTACACATTTCTTTTCACTTAAACACATTTTCACTTTTTTTAATGTCGTGACACATAGCCCAAACCACTTTAGAAGGACACACACTAATCACATCACATATCTATCACCTAGGCATTCCAGTGATAAATCTTAGTTACTGCGCAGAACTGGGAGAAGCACTCTCCACCTAACCAGCGATACTTGTTCGCCTCCAGGATTTAATCCCAATGCCCATGGGACATCACACACTTTGAACTTTCCCGTGGGGACTTTACCACAGTACAGTTCCACAGCCCTCTAAGGTAGCAGTGTCACCCATTGGCACATTTATACATTTTCTCAATTTCAACATACATCTAAATGCACAATTTTTTTTTTATACATTCTCGTGCTCGCACATTTACATTCTTCAGTATTACCTAGCATGGTACTACTGTCTTCAGTATAAACCAAGTTTTTTTTTTTAAAACAAGTCTAATCATGCTGAAATTTACAGAATTAAACACTAAATATTAACATGCATCATTTGTTAATATCTAACATAAAACAATTATATAGCTATTGTCATCAGTTCAGTGCAGAAATTTAACCAAAAATCTATCACATTTAACCATCATGCATACAAGATTTACATTTTCTGAATCACGATAATTTCTGAAAATTCTAATAGTGATGTTATCAAATGTAAAAATAGTCAAACTGACATAAATTTTCATTGTTCGGACCCACAACTTAATTATACATGAATACTGACAGTACTATTATATGTCAATTTATAGGATTTAACAAATTTCGCACGAATTATTAACTTTTCTACATTGAGTAGACGTATTCACTATTTTTCGGTTCAGAAAATTAATAAACTATACAGATATTTAAATTTCTCAAATTTTATATCATGCATTAGACCTCATAAACAGTGTACAGAAATTTCATGACAGTTAAATTCTATACATATTTCAAACGAGATTTTTTCAAGATTAAATTCTGTCGGTCAAACATTCAAAGAATTCTAATAATTAAGGCAAATTACAAAATTCACAATAACTCACAGTACACCCAAACATGTGTATTACATATTATATGAAATTTACTGTATATCCTCATGCGGAAAATCTCGAAAATTAGCTTATAGAAGGGCAAACTTGCACACTGTTGCAGTCTGAAGAACTTGACGGCATGGGGTAGCCGTCTATAGGTAACGGCAATATATGATGCCGCCAACGCATGATATTAGCGGCAAGGGATCCTGCCGTTAATATCATGTCTGCATAAACACAGACTGAACGCTAACAAATCACTTGAATGGGGGTTCCAGGACACAAGAAAAATCCGTAAAATTTCTGGGACATACTAGACACATGTAGGGTTGATGGAGTGGGGTACTTGCCTCTTGTAAAATCCCAAGTGACGATTTCAAGCCGAAGAAGCCCTCCTCGGCCTGTGCCAAAGAGCCCTCAAATCCCTCCTTATTCGGGTTCTCTGTTGATCTTCACTGCACACCAGCATGGGGAAGTCGTTCCCGGATGTTCAGAGTTGTCACCAGTCGATGCAGATCACCGGATGAAGCCTCCCGAAGTCGGATCTCTCAGATTCAAGTTGGGGTTTTTGCATAGAAGAGCTAGGTTTTTGACCAAGAGTCAAAAGGATGGATCTGGCCGAAAACTGGGTAATATAAAGGGTTGGGGGCCAGACATGCTAAAGGGGTAAGTCTTAGAGCCGTTGGGGACGGTTTCTAAAACAAATGCAAAATTTCCGAGGCGTTTCCGGATCTGGAAACGTAACTGGTCTGGGATATTGGCGTCCCTATCTATGGTCGCCTATCCAAAGTGGGCGTCCATCGATATTGCCGCCTAATCCTAGTCAACGTCAGCCGATGTTGACGCCGACTGGCCGACAAAATTCACTTAAAATATGCAGAATTTATAACATCACACACCTAAACATATATATATATATATATAATATATATATATATATATCATATATATATATATATATATATTATACTTGTATACAATATGCATATTACAATAACACTAATTCATACATTTGTATCAATAATACTATGCACAATATCTATACATCAATAGTATACTCTTATATATATATATATACTTAAGCAAGTAAGATAAAATCAAGGGCCTTACATGAAGAGACTGAGGTACATACTGAGATTTAGTGATCTGTTGTAAGATGATGACTTAACGAAACACTTGTTGGTGACTTAACAAATTAATGAAAGTCGCAAGCTTATTTCATGTATGACTGTTGAGAACAGGGAGACAAGTTAATCCCAAATGGGCAAGGGGGAGATGTTAGGCTGGGTGCCCATTTGGGCCTGGCTAAAACGCCGCGCATGCAGTGCTCTCCATGGAGGGGCATGTAAGTGTGTACATGTACGCGGCACGCCCTGTGTCCCACGAGCAACACTCGTGGGCGGGTGCTCACCAACGCGCTGCGCGTGTAGCTAGCACCTACCACGCGTGGCACTTGGCCACGCGTAGGCGCCGGGGGAAGCCACATCCATACCCCTCTCTCTCCTCCTTCTCACCCCATCACCTATATAAAGAGAGTGGAGTTCCTCTCAGTACAGGGTTGGAGGGAACTCGATAAGTATTAGAGGGACATTCTATAAAAAAGTCCTCACACTCAACCCCACCTCAGCACGTATATGCAAGAGGGGTTCTTATAAAATGTCCCTCTAATACTTATCGAGTTCCTTCCCCCACGATACTGAGAGGAACTCCTCTCAGATAAACTTGTAACTCCGTGGTCACTTGGATCCGTGTTTAATGGATTTAGTGTGGTGTCATTGACAACGTGGGGTCATTGAGCCTTGGTTGGACTCCTATGTGATGTGTGGTGTTTGGGCCTTAGGTTTTAGCCCAAAAATCGTATAGGTTTTTTGGTGAAGAAGGCGATGATGATCAGTCCATCTCCATATAATCTATATTTATTATATGTATTTTTGGTGATTAACAAAACCCTCAAAATTATTAATTGACATCATTTTCTAAAGTTTATCATCAAGTATCAAATTAAACAAAATCAGTAAGTTGTCTACACTCATTGTACTGTGAAGTTCATTGCATATGATTTGTCTAAGTATACATCGACTTCCATTAACAGTTCACAACGATTACTATTTTACTGCTACATCGATTTCATATGGAAACAACAATTTACTTAAACATCGATTTCATATGGAAACAATGATTTCACTTAAACATCGATTTCATATGGAACAACAATTTCACTTAAACATTGATTTCATATGGAACAACGATTTCACTAAACATTGTTCAGTAGAACATCGATTTCACTTAAGTATCGACTTCATATCTAGAACATCGATATTGGATTCTACATCGACATCATGTCTAGAACATCGATTTGGTTCTACATTGATTTCATAGAGAACATCGATTTACATAAGTATCGACTTCATATCTAGAACATCAATTTCGGATTCTACATCAACTTCATATCTAGAAACATCGCTTTCGGTTCTACATCGACTTCATATCTAGAACATCGATCGGTTATACATCGACTTCATTTCAACAATGATTTTATTTAAACATTGATTTCAGTAGAACATCCATTTCATATGGAACATGCCCTTTACTGAACAACGACTTCGTGTCAAACATCGATTTCACCTGAACAACGATTTCGGTTCAACAACGATTTCATTTGAACATCGATTTTAGTACAACAACGACTTCACTTAAACACCGACTTCATTAAACAACGACTTTGTACAGAACATCGATTTTATTACATGGATTATGTTCACATCGACTTCATGTCAACATGGATTACATTCTCACACGGATTATGGTTCAACATCGATTTCATATTTACATCGACTTTCATAGCTCACAGACTGTCTCTAAAAATCAACTCTCTCTCAATAACGATTATGTTTTAGACAGCTGTTGAATATTCTATTTAAATCCTTTGTGAGATAATCTTGAATATATTCTAGTCTTCATGATATTCAAATAATTATTTCAAATCTCTGTGGATTTCTAGTCTTCCCGCGAACCATGTTGTATCCTATGCTCTCTAACATTTATTGTGTTGGTACAATATCTCTGCACGATATATCTTTTATTTACCATACTCATGTCTCATAAAGTAAAGCTTTTTAGGTTGACGGAATGGAATTTCCTTTCTAGTATATCTTCTTAAAGCACGACTACTAACGTTGAAGACAAAGATGAGTTGTCTATGTTTCAGCATTTATGGTGTGCAGGGTTCCGGTAGAAACATACGTTACAACATTGGACCTGTCAACCTGACAGAAGCAAGCAGAGATTCAGACAATCCACCTCTATGTATGTGTCTATCCCAGCATTTAATGGCTGTAGGTTCTCTTGCTCCATACATCGGATCAAACACTCCAACGTGCATGAAGATGTGAGACAACGGATACTTCAACGGTTCAATTATTTCAAAGAAGATATTTAGAAGATGGGTGACTCCATGAAAAATAACTTGATCAACCTTTGAATAGCTTGAACAACTCAGTCACCTACAAGAAAGAAGAGCTCGTGTGTTCACTCGAATTAGTCTTCAGCTCTAGCTCTCCACAGTAACCTGTTTAGTCTTTGAGAGCTGTGTATATCTGAGAGACCCTCATTCTGTGTAAACCTTAGTCTCTCAGATTCAGCCTCAATCAAGCAATCTCTATAAGCTTGGTCTAGGGGCCATCAACTTTACTCATTCTCTTGAGTGTTCCTCTTCGTGTGTGAAGAGAAGACCTGCTATGGAGTGGGTGATTGTTCCCTTCGGTAAGAAGGAAGGCCTATTGCATCAAGTGGTTTTGTGCTCTTCGGGTAGAGAAGAGAAAGCCAGCTGCAGCTGCATGTGTAAGTGTCCTTAAGGGGACTGTACCCTTGTTAGTGAAATCCCCAAGTTGTGTGTGGGGACTGGAGTAGGACTCCTTGTGATAGGAGATCTGAACCAGGATAAAATTCTTGTTGTTTGTGTGTTGTGTGTGATTTCATTATGTCTTTGCTTTACATTAAATCTAACCACTGAACTTAGTGTCTTCTGTCAAAGTGTTTTATTACATGAATATTCTAAAAGAATTTTTAGCAATCCATTCACCACCCCCCCCCCCCCCCTCTAGGCTTGCTACCTGGCAACAGGCGACAGAGTATTGTTAAGCAACTATCCCTTGAGAAAATTGTTTAAGACTTTAAACTATTTTAACATGGTGATTTCTCTATGACAGAACCTTTAAAGACTTTCTATAAACAAATCTACTGGAAAATATCTGAAGAACTAAACTTGAATAATACTTTGTATCAACACTATCTTGAAATTTCTGATGTCCCTAGAGTATACTATGTACCATACTCACTCTGACTGTGGACTCCGACTCTAGAAAAGTCGAAGTGTTGAACCATCTTTGTACTGGACTCCAACTCTTTGGAAGTCGAAGCCTAGACTCTGACTCTCCTAAAGTTGAAGTAAGGTATCGATTGATGAACACTTCAGAGAAGTCAAAGTCCTCACTCCAACTTCTGAGAAGTCGAAGTCTCTGTATTGTATTCCAACTCCCTGGAAGTCGAAGTATTCACTCCGACTCCGCCAGTAGTCGAAGTATGACTGATTGTTGCTTATCACTCCGACTTTGCAAAAGTCAAATTCTATGATCAATCTCACTGTGACTTCTGTAGAGTCGAAGTTCAGTTTGTATCTCTTGTACTTGACTCTGACTCTAATAGAGTCGAAGTACATGTCTTTCTGACTCCGACGTCCCTTATAACTTCTGTACTTAATATTTTCTGGTATAACATTATTATATTCATAAGATCCATGAAATCTTGATTGTAAGTTTTCTTAATGTGATTGTTATCCTTATGAGATCTTTTATAGAACATATAATACTTGTTTACCCTACTGAAAATGCCTCGTCTTGTCACTATCATTTAAAGTATTCTTACAAGTGGATATATTATATTCAAATGACCACAAAAAAATTATTCTTGAAAAGATCTGAATTATTTATACAAATTGGTCTCTTGCTTTTTGTCAGAAGTTCAATTCTTCTTTATTCAGTAGTGTCTTGCAGTTAATGGCATCAGGCACATGGGGTATCTGACAGAGGCTCACCTACCACTGTCAGAACCTCACCTATCTTCTGATGCAACTGTCTGTTTGCTTTTTATTGCACTAAACATCTGTCTATCTGAGGTTTTTATACTTACATATATTTCTAACTAATCTACCTCAGAAAGTATGGTGGTATCTTTTTTTGTCTTGTCCTTTGTTGCAGAACATTTATTAGTATGTTTCCAGCATGGAGTTTCACAGAATATTAAATATAGTCTGTCCTTCAAGCTGTGAAGCCTCAAACATAGTCTAAAGTCGTTGGAAAGCAAAAAGGTGAAGAACTGTTGGATAACAAGGATCTCAACAGCACCACATCTAAAGGATCAATGACTACTTCTCAAACGACTAGTTCTTCAACAAATAGCTTCGGCTAGTTCTCCAACAGATAGCTTCAACATAAACTTAGAGAATTCTGAAGCATATATAGAAGCCGAAGTTTGAACAAGACACATACTTGGACAGTTAGACCAGTTAGCAACACACTCAGCTTGCATCTGCATTCTGCTAGCAAGATTCTTCTCAGGCCTTCTACTGAGTTCAAAGATAGAGAGCTTCCACAGTCTGAAAACTTTCAGGCTCTCCATTTCTTAGAAGTCTTGTTTCTGTTGGGTGGCATTTGCAATCCTTGATCTTTTCTTCAGTCCACCCTTGTTTGATTCAGAAAGTGTAGAGCTGAAAGTCCTTTTGTAATCCTTTCTGAATCCTCTGTGTTTGCTCATTCTTTTAGCAGGCACTAGTCTTTCATTTCTATTTGTGCAACCTGCAGGAGGTTTGTTCCTGCAGTGCCCCTCTTGTGAAGGGAAGACCTTTTGAAGAATGTCCTTGTACCCCTGTTAAGGAAGAATTGCTTGGGAGGAAGTGGCCTTGCAATTCCTCTCAAGGTGAGAGAAGGCCAAGTATTCTTGGTAGTTAGTGAAATCTCAAGTGGTTTGCTTGAGGACTAGACGTAAGACTTCCATGTGGGAAGGGCTGAACCAGGATAAAATTTCTTGTGCATTTGTGTGATTGTTTCCGCCAACTTACACTTGTTTCACACACTACACTAAACACTAACAATTCTATTTAGTGTTGTCTAATTTCAGATAAAAAAATTTTAAAGTGCAAGAAGTCCTATTCACCCCCCTCTAGGACATTATTAGTGCCATCCAATCCAACAAGTTGTATCAAAGCAAGGTCTTCTTAGAAGAATCGAAAGATTTGAAGAGATGGCAGCTGAAGGCCACAACTATGAAGGAGTTTGTTACAAGGCCACCATTTTTTGATGGTGAGGATTATCAGTACTGGAAGATGCGGATAGAATGCTTCATCAGAGGCACACATTTTGGATGTGGCATGAATAGAACAAGGTGATTTTACTATACTTGGTGAAACTACCTCTGCTCTATCTATAGCTGATAAGAGAAACAAGTCTCTAAATTACAAAGCTAAAAAAATATCTATGTTGTGCTCTATCTAAAAGAGAATTCAATAGACTATCTGCTTGTAGAACCGCTAAAGAAATGTGGGATAAACTACAAGTTACATATGAAGGAACTGATAGGTAAAACAAACTAGGATAGATATTTTGTCCCTCAGTATGAACAATTTAAAATGCTTCCTAATGAAAATATAACTCAAATGCACAATCGATTTTCAAATATAATAGTAGGATTGAGTTCACTAGGAAAGATTTACAAATGAAGAAACTGTAAGAAAAATCTAAGATCATTAACTAATGTCTTGACCCCAAAGTCACAGGCATTGAAGAAGCACATGATTTAACTCAACTTTCTATTGACAATTAATTGGCTCCTTAATGGCTCACGAAAACAACATGGAAAGGTTTATGAAAGTTCATCGAAAAAGAAATGTCAAATGCTTTAACAGTTGTAGATTCTTCTTCCTCTAAAGACTCAAAGGAGAAATCAGATGACAGTGATGATGAAGCTATGTTGTCAAGGAAACTGCAAAGAATCCTTACTAAGAAGAAGAAGTTTGGTTCAAAGAGATTCTTCAAAAAGGACAAGAAGAGGAAACCAACCTGCTACGAGTGCAATCAACTAGGACATTACAAATCTAAATGTCCTAACCTAAAAAAAGAAGGATCAGCGAAAGATCTGAGAAGAGAAAGGGAAAGAAAGAAATTCAGAAGGTACAACAAGAAAAGGCAATGGCAATAGCAGGGATAATGAAGAAGCTAAGTTTGGACTCTTCAAGCTTGGATCTGAAGAAGAAGAAAGAAACAGAAATCTAGCCCTCATGGCAAGACTAGATCAGGTGAATTCTGAACCTCTTTTACATCATGTTGTGAGTCAGATTCTGATAGTCTTGAAGATGCTTTCAATGAATTATATGAGAAATATAAAACAGCTGTAAAACAAATGAAAATAGTTAAGTTAAACTTGCTTACTCAAGAAAAATCTAATACTTTCCTAAAAAATGAAGTAGAAAGATTAGGACAAAACCTAAATGAAACTAAGATCAAATGAATTACTGTGTGAAGATTTAAAAAAATAAAAATAGTAAATCATTGAAATTGAATCAAATCTAAAAGAATTGAAAAGATGAAGAAAAACTAAGAGAAGAAAGTAATTACTTAAGAGCTACTATAGAAAAAAATTTCCAACTGTAAAACATCTCTATTTGTAAGACTGAAAGGTGCTAGATCTGATAAAAGAAATATGGAGTAGGATATACACCTCCACATAATGTAGAAGATGTTGTGTATCCTGAAAAATATCCAACTCCACAATTTTTAAAAGAACAGGAATTAAATCCTAGAAAGGTAAATTAGTATTTATAAGCAAAAATTGAACTCTAGAAACACTACACACACATGTAAAGAATGCTTTTGATCAAAGTTGTAGTCACTGTATCCAGCTAGGACACACTGTCAGCACATGCACAACTAGACACCTACGTTGGATTCTAAGACTAACCATCAAGGACCAAGAAAATTTAGGTACCAAAAGTTACAACTTAAATTTGTTTGCAGGGTCGCCTAAGAGCATCTAAATGGTATTTAGATAGTGGGTGCTCAAGGCATATGACAGGTGACAGAAAATTATTTACAAGTTTTAGAGATGAGATTGGTCAAGTCACCTATCGAGATAATGGAAAAGGCAAAGTGTTAGGATGTGGAACAGTAGGACCAAAGAAAAGAATCTAATAGAAGATGTCATGTATGTAGAAGGATTGAAGCACAACCTCATTAGCATCAGTCAATTATGTGACAAGGGTCACTTGGTGTGAAATTTCAGAATGATAAGTGCATTATTCTAAAGGATGGAAAAACAGTATTTGAAGCTCAAAGAGTCAAAAATCTGTACACCCTACACTAGCAGAATAAAAGAAGTGAATTTATGTCTTGCAACCATAAGAGTGAAGAAACTGATTTATGGCACAGAAGACTAGGAATGCAAGCACTTTGGTAATCAAGAATTAATCAAGCATGATCTAGTTGAAGGTCTTCCGAAGCTGAAACTAAAGAAGTCTGGAATTTGTACAGCCTGTGCAAAGGGAAAGCAAACCAAGACATCATTCAGTCCAAAACAGTGGTTACAACTTCCAAGCCTTTGGAACTCATTCACATGGACTTATTTGGACCCATAGGAACAGCAAGTTCTGGAGGAAAATGTATGGCTATGTGATTGTAGATGACTACTCAGGTACACTTGGGTATCCTTTTGGAAGCCAAATTAGAAACATTTTCAGCTTTTTTGAAGTTTAGCAAATTAGTACAGAAAACCAAAAATTTCAGATAATAACATTAGATCTGATCATGGTGGAGAATTCAAGAATGAAGATTTTGTAAAGTTCTGTGAAGAAAATGGAATAGAACACAACTTCTCTGCACTAAGAACACTCAGCAGAATGGAGTAGCAGAAAGGAGAACAGGAACACTGCTGGACACCTGGCCAGAACTATGCTACAGAGATATGCAGATCAAGCTAAATATTTCTGCAGCCAGAAATGCTTACAGAAAATCTACCAGATATTTCTGCGCAGAAGCAGTCACACAGCCTACTACATCATCAACAGGTGCATGATCAGACCAATCCTAAAGAAGACACTTATGAGCTGTACAAGGAGAAAAAGTCAAACATCAGTCATCTTCGACCTTTGGTTATAAGTGATTTATTGAATAATGGTAAAGATAACTTAGGAAAGTTAGATGTTAAAAGTGATGAAGGTTTTCTGTTAGGATATATTTCAAAACTAGAGGATATAAAGTGTTTAATAGAAGAACTTTAACTGTAGAACAAACAGCACATATTTTATTTGATGAGACTAACCCTTCTATTAAGAGAATAGAGAAGAAGAAGATTGTGTTGAAGATCTGTACAGGGATCTAGAATAGACATCTCTTGAAGAAGAAAGAAAGAAGAAGAAAAAGGAAGATCCACCACTTGAGGACATCAACAACTAGAAGAACCACAGGAAGGACTGCCTAGAGAATTGAGTATCACAGAGATGATCCAAGAGAAAACATTATAGGGGATCCTCAAGATAGGGTAAGGACAAGAGGTATGAACGTTCCTTGTGAGTTTTCTGCATTTGTCTCTAAATTAAGCCTAGGATAATCAATGATGCACTGGCTGATGAATCTTGGATCCTGCTATGCAAGAGGAACTTAACAGTTCCAACGCAGCCCAGGTTTAGATCTTGTCCCTAGACCTTCTGACCATTCAGTTATTGCGACCAGATGGGTCTTCAGAAACAAAATGGATGAAAGGAGTAATCACCAGGAACAAGACCAGACTGGTAGCACAAGGTATTCCCAGAAGAAGGTATTAATTTGATGAAACCTATGCCCCCAGTAGCTAGATTAGAGGCAATTAGAATTTATTAGCATATGTATGCTCTCTTAATATTAATTTATTTCAAATGGATGTTAAAAGTACTTTTCTAAATGGTTTCATAAAAGAAGAAGTTTATGTTGAGCAACCACCTGGTTTTGAAGATACTAAATATCCAAATCATATTTTATGTTTAAAGAAAGCATTGTATGGTCTGAAAACAAGCTCCAAGAGCTTGGTATGAAAGACTAAGTGCTTATCTTATATCACATGATTTCATAAGAGGTAAAATAGATAGCACTTTATTTATTAAGAAACTTTCAGAATGAATCTTGATATATAATATATGTGATGGTATTATTTTTGGTTCTACTAATGAATCACTTTAAATTTTTAAAAACCTTATGCAAAGTGAGTTTAAGATGAGTATGATGGGTGAGCTTAATTACTTTCTGGGTTACAAATTAAGTAGACCAAGGAACGTACTCACAATTTTCAAACCAAATACATTTCGGATTTACTTTCTAAATATGGTTTTGACAAGTGTAAGCCATTAGGAACACCATGAGCTCAGGAGTTAAGTTAGATAGTGATCCACTTGGCAAGAAAGTAGATCAAAAGATCTAGAGGCATGATTGGGTCATTACTCTATCTTACTGCCAATAGACCAGATATAAGTTCAGTGTATGTTTATGTGCTAGATTTCAAGCTGATCCTAAAGAATCACATGTTAATGCTGTTAAAAGAATTTTTAGATATCTTATAAACACAAGTAATTGGGTTTATAGTATCCCAGATGTTCTGATTTTAAGTTGATTGGATATAGTGATGTTGACTATGCTAGATGCAAATAGATAGAAAAAGCACAGTGGTACTTGTCAAATTCTTGCAGGATGCTTGATCTCCTGGTCTTCTAGAAAGCAAAATTTAGTAACTTTGTCCACAATAGAAGCAAAGTACATTGCATCTGGAAGTTTCTGCACTCAAAAATGTGGATCAAACATCAACTGGAAGATTATGGTCAAATACTTCACGAAATTCCAATGCTGTGTGATAACATAAACGCAATCAACTTGACCAAAAACCTATCCAACATTCAAGAACAAAGCCTATTAAGGTCAGACATCATTTCATCAGGGACCATGTAAGTAATGGTGATATTTTACTTGATTTTTCTCTATAAATAATCAACTAGTTGATATATTCACTAAACCTCTTCCTGAAGATAGATTTACATCAATTAGAAGAGAAATAGGTATGTGCAACCCTGATTAAATTGCTGTGATGCATGATAAATTCATGACTAATTTTTTAAGTGTATGTTAAAATTCATTGCAAATCTTTTCTAAGTCCTGGAACTGCGACTGTCATGAGGTCGGAGTGTATACTGCGACTCTCACAAAGTCGGAGTCTACTACGACTCATGAAGCAGAAATGTATACTGTGACTTTTGAAAAGTCGGAGGCAGCACTTCGACTTCTCCAGAGTCGAGGTCTATGAAGTCAGAGTTCATGTTAATTTAAAAAATATTAATTAAATAAAAATATTTTTCAATTATCATTTAAAGAGGAATTTATTACAATAACGGTTCACTCATTTAATCTTAGCCGTTCATCTTATCATCAATGGTACGTTACTTATTACCATTTCTATATTAGGACCCTTTCTTCTTTTTCAAAACCACCCGTTTGAACTCTCTCTCTGACTCCGTCGTTCTTCTTCTCTTCCCGCACGTGGTGTTCACCCTGACCGGAACCATCTTTCGAGCATCTACAAGATCTTTCATTCTCTCTGAAGAAAGGTAGGTTTCTTGACTTCTAACACCATTTATGTAACTCCTTTGACATTCCTCTCAGTCTTCTCTATTGTTCTTGTCTAGATGGCCTCTTCTAGAGCTTCGGAAGGAACCATGTTCACACCTGAACAGTTCCAACGCCTCTCACCTGTCAAAGCCTCCATTTGCCCCCGGGAAGGTAGTAGATTTTAGTCAGCTTCATGGTAGGCTAGCATGGGTAGAAGAAACCCTAGTGGTTTTGGGATGCTCGAGACTGTGTTAGATTGCAGAGCCAACCTTCGAAGGTGCTCTTAAGGCATTCTATGTATCCCTCAAAGTCACTCCTTGTAATAACCCCGAGAACCCGACCCTCGGTTCAAGCCGAGGACCTGATTTTCGTGGTCGCCGCCCACAGATCCGGGGATTTGGAAGGGCTATAACACAAGTCTAACAGAATATGTAAGGGAAATAAATGTTAACTACTGAACTAGAAACACACACACGGAAGTAGAAAGGAGAGCGAGACCGCAGTGTATCGCTCTAGGTACAGTTCCAACACACGCACACTAGTACAAGTAAAAAAGGGGGAGGACAGAGCCTTTAGGGGCATAACCGAGAGTGACGTACAACTGAAGGGGGAAAACACTGCTAGTTGCGGGGACGATGACTACCGCCCTGCCTCCTCTGCCCGACGCATGCCCTGCCGCTGCTGAGAAGTTTCACCTGGAAAAGGAAGGGATGAGCTTCACAACAGAAGCTCAGTAGGGACTACCAATCTCCTACTGGCTCTAATAGCTAGAAGAATATATAAACAATTAAATAACAACAGTTATATCTTCTACACTACAAGGGAAATTGCGGAAACAAAGCTACTAACTAGCAACAGCACGGAAGGACACCACGGTTAGAAAACTCCGTAGAACTGCACGTCGTGACCACCACACGGCTGGAAACACAGACAGAGCGAACCCTGCCTGGACAACAGACACTAGCTACGGAAAATGCTACCACTAGTCAACCGGTCAGGTGTGTCCACTAACGTCTTATCCTCGACCCAGGTCCAAACCTCCACGTCTCGTCAGAGGGGAGCGGGAACACAAGTAACACATAGTAAGTACTACGGTCCCATGCTGGCCTCTCTAAGTGGTCTGGGGCCACAAATAGCGAGGCAGTAAGAAAAGGACTGACTGGCCTGCGCCGGAAGGACTCCAAATGGCCTCGGTGTCCCAGACCAACTAAGAGAGCTCTGCAAACGACTCAACGCCGCTATTCTAACCACCGTTTTCCCCTCCGCTCCAAAGACCATGACTCTAGCACGCCCGCCGCCTAGAGTACTCCCTCAATAGGCGCACGGGGACGGGGGGTCCCAAGCAATGGTAACAACTTCTCTCACGGGACAAGCCCTCAAGTGCCGAGCACCGGGCGAACGACTAGTGTAGGACCGTACTAGGAAACTAGCACTAGTGCCACGGGTATAGCAAGAATCGGAAACGGCGAAGACTCCACAGAAAATGAAACTCCGCAAGACTTACCTATCTCTGATGCTGTCGCGACGCCACAGGCTGTCGCGACGTCCAAGGCCATCGCGACCATGTCACGATGCCTCAGAGCGTCATGATGATGTCGCGGCGGCCGCACCGGTCGTGACATCATCGCGACCTCTATACTGGTCATGATCTCAACCGAGGGGGGTCTCGGTGCAGTCCTCCCGGAGACCGCCCCAAAAATGGTACAAACACATCCATAGGGGGAGGGAAACATGGGAAACACATAGTAAAGCTTATAAGTTTGCAAGCCACCCTCAAACCCCAAGAATCATGTAATCACATGAAGAACTACTCTCAAAGGGAAAAACCTCACAACACAGAGCATGGATCTCACTCCCACAACCCCAAAACTACGGAGAAGAAAGATTCTCAAGGGGAAGGGAGCATGCTAGGACGAGAGGAGACAAGGGGTCCCTACCTCCAAGAGTAGAGCCGACCTGTTGGGGCCTTCACGTCGGAATGACCACCTCCTCCTCGCTCCAAGCACCACGAGCGTGCCGCCTACACGAAGGGGATGTCACCACCTCGCCATAAGCACCAAAATCGCCGGAGAACACAAGAGAGCTCGGGAGAGAAGAAGAAAGAAGAAGAAAAAAGGGGAGAAGGGAGAAAGAGGCATCGGCCTCGGTTTTGAACCGATGGGCCCCAAGATGTGACCAGTCAGGCTGGCACGACACTCACCACGTTGCGACTGCCTGCCCCGGTGCGACCCAAAAAGTAGTCAAACCTCAAAGACCGAGAAAACCAAAATGCAACGGTCTGTCAGGTCGCATCAACGTTGTACGCACCTGACACCCGAAAAAGCCGTTCTGACAGAAAGGATAGCAGTCAGATCGGTCAGAAAAGCAGTCTCGTCGCCTTCAGACGCCACGATAAGAACGCGATGCCCACCCCCATCATGACCATGTCATGACGGCCAGGTGTGCCACGTCAAAAAGCCAGTCGTGACGGGCTCCCCTGGTGCGACCATGTCGCGACCGGGGTGTCTATCGCGACCCTGCGGACTGGGCCAGGCCCAAGAGGGCCGGGTCTTACATCCTACCCTCCTTAAAGAAATTTTGTCCTCGAAATAAAAGAAACTCAATTTCAACAGGAAGCAACATAAAAGGGAAAACAACGTACCGATCACTCAAACAAATACGGGAACTGCCCCTCATCTCATCCTCGCGCTCCCATGTGCCTCGCCACCAACGCGATTCTCCTAGACAACTTTGACCAGCAGGATCTACTTTCGACGCAACTGTCCCACTCTGCAGACTACAACTCTGACTGGATACTCTGGCACTAACAAGTCTGGCGCTACCTCAAGCTGTGAGTAGTCCAACACGGGTGACGGATCTGCAACGTACCTCATGAGCTGCGAAATGTGGAAAACATTGTGCACGCCTGCCAACTCTTCCAGAAGACATAACCTATAAGCCACCTTGCCGATCCTCTCTGTGATAGGGAAAGGTCCAATATACCTCAGACTGAGCTTTCCCTTTCTGCCAAACCTCATGACACCCTTGGTCGGTGAAACTCACAAGAACACAAGGTCACCCACGCTGAACTACAACGGCCTCCTGCTGACATCTGCATAGCTCTTTTGTCTGCTCTGTATTGTCTAAAGCCTCTGCCTGACTAAACTGACTATGTCTGCACACTGCTGCACCATCTCTGGTCCCAAAAGCTGCCTCTCACCCACTTCAAACTAGTGAAGTGGTGTCCTGCATGTCCGACCATACAAAGCCTCGTATGGTGTCATTCCAATGCTCGAGTGATAAATGTTGTTGTATGCAAACCCTACCATCATCGAAGGTGGGACTCCCAAGTGCACTTCAGTCCAAGCAACAAACTCTCAACATATCCTTCAAAGTCTGAATAGTCCTCTCTGACTGACCATCTGACTGCAGGTGGTATGCTGAACTCAGTCTCAATTCTGTGCCAAGAGCTCTCTACAAACTGCGCCAAAACCCTGAAGTGAACCTCGGATCTCTGTTGGAAATAATAGAAACTTGGGTTCCATGCAACGGAACAACTGGGTCCACGTACAGTCTGGAAAGCCTGTCCACTGGCCAAGACATCCTGATTGGAAGAAAGTGCGCTAACTTGGTCAACCTGTCCACAATCACCCACATACCATCGTGCCTCTATGGAGTATGGGGCAAACCAACCACGAAGTCCATGGTGATGTCGTCCCACTTCCACTTGGGAATGGGCAATGACTGCAGCTCACCACCAGGATGTTGATGCTCAGCCTTCACCTGCTGATAGGTAAGGCACCGAGCGACAAACTCTGCCATACCCCTCTTCATCCCTGGCCACCATAAGAACCTCCTCAGGTTATGATACATTTGGTGGAACCAGGATGAACAGCATACCTCGACTAGTGTGCCTCTAACAACAGTGCCTGGTGCACATCACAGGGAACGTACAATCTGCCTCTAAACTTGACCTCACTGTCCTCGTCCAGCTCAACATCTGGCATCTGTAAAATATCTGCCAACTCTGTATCTGCCTGCTGTGCCTCCAGCACCTGACGTACACCGATGGGCGAATTGACAAACTGGTCATCACTGCACGGTCTCTATACCTCGAAGGGCAGAAAACTCCCTGAGACAGGTCCTCAAACAACCTCCACTCACTGACTAGCAACAACTCAGGTGAACCCATCTGCTCAAAGCATCTGCTACGACGTTAGCCCTTCCGGGTGATAGGAGAGGTAAGGTCGTAGTCCTTCAAGTACTCTATCCATCTGTGCTGCCTCAAGTTCAAATCCTTCTGAGTGAAGATATACTGCAAGCTCTGATGATCTGTGAAGATCTCAAACACCTCGCCGTACAAATAGTGCCTCCACAACTCAGAGCGAACACCACTGCTACTAACTCTAAGTCGTGGGTAGGGTAGTTCTCCTCATGCTTCTTCAACTGCCGAGAAGCATAGGCAACAACCCCACCATGCTGCATCAGCACTGCACCCAAACCTAACCTCGAAGCGTCGGTGTAGACCACAAAACCTCTGCTACCTAACAGTAAGACCAACACTAGTGCTGAAGTCAACCTCGTCTTCAGCTCCCGGAAACTCCGCTCGTAGTCCTCAGTCCAAACGAATCTAGCCTCAAGTTTGGTCAATCTGGTCAGCGGCTCCGCAATCCTGAAAAAATCTTGGATGAACCTCCTGTAATAGCCTGCCAAACTCAGAAAGCTGCAAACCTCTGACACTAAAGTGGGCTGCTCCCAAAATAACACTACCTCAACTTTGGCAGGGTCCACTGCCACACCAGAACCTAAGATCACGTGCCTGAGAAAGTGCACCTCCCTCAGCCAAAATTCGCACTTGTCGAACTTGGCATAAAGTTGGTGACTTCGCAACGTCTCTAGCACAATCCTCAGATGCTCCTCGTGCTCCTCCTCAGAAGCCGAGTAGACCAAAATGTCATCTACAAAGATGACCACAAACCTATCCAGGTACTCACTGAACACTCTATGCATCAAATCCATAAACTGCTGATGTGTTCGTGAGCCCAAACGGCATCACGACGAACTCAAAGTGACCATACCTTGAACGGAAAGCTATCATGCCAATATCTGACTCTCTGAACCTCAACTGGTAGTAGCCTGATCTCAAGTCAATCTTCGAAAACACCTTGGTTGACTGCAACTTATTAAACAGGTCATCGATCCTGGGCAACGGATACTTGTTCTTCACTGTTACCTAGTTTAGCTGCCTATAATTGATGCACAACCTCAAGTTTCCATCCTTCTTCCTTACGAACAACACTGGCACACCTCACGGCAAACGATCGGATGGATAAAACCCAGCTCAAGCAGCTCCTGCAACTGGCGCTTCAGCTCGTGCAACTCAGCCGGAGCCATCCGATAAGGTGCCTTAGACAAAGGCATCGTACCAGGCAAAAGCTCAATGGAGAACTCCACCTCCTGCTCAGGCGGTAACCCAGGTAGGTCATTCAGAAAAACATCAGAGAACTCACAAACAACAAGTACATCAAATACCGACAACCCGCTAGGCTCATAAGAACAAATAGAAGCAAGATATGCTACGCAACCATCGTGGATTAGACAACGAGCTCTACAGAAAGAAATAAAAGTTGATGGGTAGATCGGATACCTCAGATGTAGAGAACAGGCGCTCCAGGTATTTCAAACCGAACGGTCTTCCACTGAAAATCTACCACAGCCGAGTGAGCCTCCAACCAGTCCATGCCCAGGATGACAACAAAATCACGAAGCTGCAATGCATACAACCTGGCCGGCAACTGGTGTCCTGGACCTCAACTGTGACACCCTCCAGGTAGCTGAAAGAACGCATGTAATCACCGGGCAGAAGATAGACCATCACATCATACTACCTCTTAGGGGTGTGACGAACCAGCGACTCGTAAAACTCCTCCAAAGCAAAATAAAGGGAAGCACTGGGATCAACCAAAACACGAGCAGCTCTACCAAGGATAGCAAAGTACTTATAACCAGGTTTGATGCCTCGACCTCCTCCCTAGTGAGACCATGTCCACGCCCACGCTGCAGCGCCTGCTGGGACTGCTGCGGCGGCGGCTGCTGGTGCTGTGGAAAATGCTGCTGCTGCTGGTACGGCTAGAATTACTGAGGCTGCTGATGCTGATGAATTTGCTGAGGCGGCAAATGGTACTGCCCCTGCTGCTGCTGATGAGGTGCCTACTGTTGAGGAGGAAACTGGTACTGCGGTAGCTGCTGCGCGTACTGTACTGGCTGCTGCGGCTGCTGGACTTGCCCCATCGGGCAATCCCTCCTAAAGTGGCCCGAAAAACCCAAGTGCAACAGATTGCCTCCTGCCTTCCCTGCTCAGCTCCCTGCTGAACTGACTGCTCTACAAACCTCGACTGACGCTTCTGCTGCCGGCTCCATCCACCCCCGCGAGTGTTTATCTGCCTGAACTTCGAGTGCCAATCGAAATGCTCGAACTGCACGAGCCCGAAGAAGAGAAGTCGCACTACCGCGAGTACCTGCGGGACGCTAGTGCGGTGAGGTCCTAGGGGAAGCTCCTCTCTGCTGCTGCTGGGGCTGCCAGGTCTCTCTCTCCAAGGCCGTGGCATAGCCATGGCCTCTCCCAAAGTGGCACACATGTGAGCAGTCACACCCCACCTCAAATCTGGCCTTAGTCCTACAATAAACCTCTGTGCATAAGCCTATTCACTGTTGGCAACATGAGGGACATGCTTCAACAACCGGACAAACTTATGATGGTACTGGGTAACTATCAAATCACTCTGAACCAACTCATGAAATTGGTCTCATCTCTCCGTCAAGCATAGTTAGGAAAGTACTCGCCATGAAAGACCCCCAAAAACCTCTGCCAAGTGACCTGATCCAAATGCTGCCCTGGAAAGTGAGTCTGCCTCTGAATCTCCACCACTCATGGGCTGGCCCCTTGAGCTTATACACTGCTAGTCTCACCTGGTCCTCCTCGGCACACTCTATGGTCTCGAACGTGTGCTCCAACTCGTGCGTCCAACTCTCTGCCTTGTCTGGATCATAGTCACCGAAGAACATTGATGGTCAGAGATGCAGAAACCTCTCCAAGAGGGCGGTCCTGTCTCAGTGACAGCCCTCCTCCTCCTACGGCTCGGGTACTCTAGTATTCGATGCCTGCTGAACTACTGGATGCTCCACCTGCGGATCTGCCTACTGCTCTGGTATTGCTGGGGGAGGTACTGGAGGCTGACCTCCTACTGTTGCCTGCCCAGGCTGCCACACTACCTGGCACAGGGTCCTGAAGAATTGCTCAGCCTGGGGAACCAATCTGCATACTGCTGTGGCAGGGGCTGATGCCACTGCTGCTGCTACTCACCTGCTGCCGCTGCTCCCTGAGGCTGTGCCACAGACTCCTCTACTGACACCTCCTCCTAAACCTGACCTGGTGCTGGCATATCTGACTCACCCTGCTGCTCTATCAGCTCTCTGACCTGCCTATGCCTGCGCAGAGCCATATCCTGCACGACACACAACCAACAAGGTTAACAATACAAACTCGGGCAGCTAGCAGTGTACTTATACTACTATTGGGACTTCCTGTTGCAGTTTAAATCCACTACAAGTCCTGTTAGACTTCTCGCTCTGATACCAACTGTAATGACCCCGAGAACTCGATCCTCGGCTCAAGCCGAGGACCTGATTTTCGCAGTCGCCGCCCATGGATCTGGGGGTTCGGAAATGCTATATCTAAAAGAATATGTAAGGGAAATAAATGTCAACTACTGAAGTAGAAGCACACAAGAAGAAGTAGAAAGGAGAGCGAGACCACAGGTATCACTCTAGGTACAGTCCCAATACACACACACTAGTACAAGTAAAAAGGGGAAGGACAGAGCCCTTAGGGGCATACCCCGAGGGTGACATACAACTGAAGGGGGAAAACACTGCTAGCTGCAGGGACGACATCTACCGCCCCGCCTCCTCCACCCGACACGCGCCCTGCCACTGCTGAGAAGTCTCACCTGGAAAAGGAAGGGATGAGCTTCACATTAGAAGCTAATAGGGACTACCAATCTCCTAATGGCTCTAACAGGCAGATGAATATAAAACAATTAAATAACAACAGTATATATTCTACTCTACAAGGGAAAGTTCAGAAGCAAAGCTACTAACTAGCAACGGTACGGAAGGACACCACGGTCGGAAAACTCCGTAAACTGCATGTCTTGATCACACACGGCTGGCAAATAGACAGAGCAAACTCTGCCTGGACAAGAGACACTAGCTATGAAAAACATACCACTAGTCAACCGGTCTGGTGCGTCCACTGACGTCTTATCCTCGACCCAGGTCCAAACCCCACGTCTCATCAGAGTGGGACAGGAACACAAGTAACACAATAGTAACCTCCTTAGTCTGGCCGGACTACAGTCCCACGCCTGGCCTCTCTAAGTGGTTCCAGGGCCACAAATAGCGAGGCAGTAAGAAAAGAACGACTGGCCTGCGCCGGGAAGGACCAAATGGCCTCGGCATCCCAGACCAACCAAGAGAGCTCTGCAAACGACTCAACGCTACTATCCTAACCACCGTTTCCCCTCCACTCCAAAGTCCGTGACTCGAGCACGCCCGCCGCCGGGAGTACTCCTCAACACAGGCGCGCGGGGAAAGGGGTCCCAGGCAATGGTAACAACCACTCTCACGAGACAAGCCCTCAAGTGCGAGCACCAGGCAAATGACTAGTGTAGGACCGTACTAGAAACTAGCACTGGTGCCACGGTTATAGCAAGAACTGGAAATGGCGAAGACTCACAGAAAATGGAACTCCTCAAGACTTACCTGTCTCTGATGCTGTCGCGACGCCACAGGCTGTCGCAACGCCTCAGAGCGTCGCGATGATGTCGCGGCTGCCGCACCGGTCGCGACATCATCGCGACCTCTATATTGGTCGCAATCTCAGCGAGGGGGGGTCCCGGTGCAGTCCTCCCAGAGACTGCCCCAAAAATGGTACAAACACATCCATAGGGGGGAGGGGAAACATGGAAACACATAGGAAAGCTTATAAGTATGCAAGCTACCCTCAAACCCCATGAATCATGTAATCACATGAAGAACTACTCTCAAAGGGGAAAACCTCACAACACAGAGCATGGATCTCACTCCCACAACCCCAAAACTACAGAGAAGCAAGGATTCTCAAGGGGAAGGGAGCATGCTAGGACGAGAGGAGACAAGGGGTCCCTACCTCCAAGAGTAGAGCCGACCCGTTGGGGCCTTCACGTCGAAATGACCACCTCCTCCTCGGTCCAAGCACCACGAGCACGCCGCCTACACGAAGGGGATGTCACCACCTCGCCCCGAGCACCCAAGAATCACTAGAGAACACAAGAGAGCTCAGGAAAGGAAGAATAAAGAAGAAGAAGAAAGAAAAGGGGGAGAAGGGGGAAAGGGCGCCAGCCTCGGTTTTGAACCGATGGGCCCCAAGACGCGACCGGTCGGGCCAGCACGACACTCACCATGTCACGACCGCCTGCCCCAGTGTGACCCCAAAAGCAGTCAACCTCGAGGACCGAGAAAACCAGAACGTGACGGTCTGTCAGGTCACGTCAACACTGTGCGCACCTGACACCCGACAAAGTCGTTCTAACAAAAAGGATAGCCGTCAGATCGATCAGAAAAGCAGTCGCGTCTCCTTCAGACGCCGCAACAAGAACGTGACGCCCACCCCCATCGTGACCATGTCGCGACGGCCAGGTGTGCCGCGTCCAAAAACCTGTCGTGACGGGCTCCCCTGGTGCGACCATGTCGCGACCAGGGTGTCTGTTGCGACCCTGAGGACTGGGCCAAGGCCCCAAGAGGGCTGGGTCTTACATCATACCCTCCTTAAGAAATTTCATCCTCGAAATTAAAAGAAACTCAGTTTCAACATGAAGCAACATAAAAGGGAAAATAACATACCGATCACTCAAGCAAATACGAGAACTGCCCTCTCATCTCATCCTCGTGCTCCCAAGTGGCCTCACCACCAACGCAGTTCTCCCAGACAACTTTGACCAGCGGGATCTGCTTTCGGCACACCTGTTGCACTCTGCGGTCTACAACTCTGACCGGGTACTCTGGCACTAACAAGTTTGGCTCTACCTCAGCTGTGAGTAGTCCAACATGGGCGACGGATCTGCAACGTACACTCCTGAGCTGCGAAACGTGAAAAATACTATGCACGCTGCCATGCCAACTCTGTCGGAAGACACAACCTATAAGCCACCTTGCCAATCCTCTCTGTGATATGGAAAGGTCCAATATACCTCGGACTGGCTTTCCCTTTCTGTCAAACCTCATGACGCCCTTGGTCGGCAAAACCCGCAAGAACATAAGGTCACCATGCTAAACTGCAACGGCCTCCTGTGGACATCTGCATAGCTCTTCTGCCTGCTCTGTGCTATCTGAACCCTCTACCTGACTAAACTGACTGTGTCTACACATTGCTGCACCATCTCTAGTCCCAAAAGCTGCCTCTCACCCATTTCAAACCAGTGAGGTGGTGTCCTGCACGGCCGACATACAAAGCCTTGTATGGTGCCATTCCAATGCTCGAGTGATAACTATTGTTGTATGCAAACTCTACCATCGGAAGGTGGGACTCCCAAGTGCCACTTCAGTCTAAGCAATAAGTTGTACGCACCTGACTCACCTGACACCTAACAAATCCGTTCAGTCCATAACGCGACGGTCTGTCAGGTCACGTCAACACTGTACGTACCTGACACTCGACAAAGCTGTTCTGACAGAAAGGACAGCGGTCAGATTGGTCAGAAAAGTAGTCGTGTCGCCTTCAGACACCGCGACAAGAATGCGACGCCCACCCCCGTCACGACCATGTCACGACGGCTAGGTGTGCCGTGTCCAAAAGCCTATCACGAGGGCTCCCATGGTGCGACCATGTCGCGACCGGGGTGTCTGTTGAGACCTGAGGACTAGGCCAAGAGCCCAAGAGGGGCCGAGTCTTACACCCCTGAAGGATTAGTCACAGGGAGATTGAAGGGCACTACTATCACAGTTTCTGAAGAACTATTGGTTGAAATGCTAGATTGCCCTAATCTGGACATAAGATCAGTGAAGTCGTGCCTCTGGAGAAGCAAAGATTGGGTGTATTGGGAGACTGGGATCTGTTAGCAAGAAAGCACTCCTAGTAAATTAATTGTCTACGGAGAAAAGATTGATCCATTCCATAATCACCAATATCATCACACCTAGGGCTGGCACTCATTCTTCTGTCACTACCAGAGATAGAAGTCTGTTTTTGGGCTATTCAGAGACATAGGGTCAACCTGCCTCTATTATTTGCAGAGGATGGCAGGATCCAAAAATTAACAGGAGTCCCTTCCTATGGACCTCTGCTGACCCTTATTTTCAAGAAGTTTTCAGTGGATCTTAGTGGTGAGATTTCAGTGGTAGTCAAGAAAAATAGGTCTGTCTACTTTGAGGAGAAGCCACTACAGTCTAGAGAGCATGGCACAAAACTTTTGGACAAGGACTCTGTGCCACAGTGCACTCATGAAATATTTCATGATGAGGCACAGAGTTCCTCATCTATCCCTGAAGTCCAGCCTCCACAGATTGGCACTGAGGAAGAAAGAGAAGAAGCTCCTGTAGAACAACAACAACAAGTGCAAGAACATCAGCTACAGCAAGAGCAGGCTCCTGTCCCATCTCCTGAGCATGAATCACGAGAAGACACAATCATTCAAGTGCTCAGAGATTTAAGGGGCAAAGGAGTAGCACAGAAGAAGAAGTTCCAAGAACTACTCCACTTGAGCCAATATTGAAGAAGAAGAGCATCATGTCTCCCCTCCACACTTTGAGACCCGGCCAGGACTCAGGAGGAGACTAGCAACAGTTCAAGATTTTGATGGATTTGTTGATGAAACAGCAAGAGAGCCTATCAAGTCTACAAATGCAAGTCCAACAAGTAGATGTGAAGTTTGATCTTTTGGCTGAGGAGGTCCAGCAGATGAAGGATCTTCTGCTCCCGTTGGTGTACCAACAAGGCACAGGAAAGTCTTCTGCTCCACTGCACAACAAGAGCAGCAGTAGCCATAGCAAGAGCAGCAGTAGCCACAGCAAGAGCAGCAGCAGCCAGAGAAAGAGCAGCAGCCAAAGGAATAGCAACAACAAAAAGAACAGCAGCAAAAGCAGTCTGAGGAAGTGTCTGCATAGAGAGAAGTATCCACAGTTGAGCCAAAGCAGCAGCAGCAATAGTCCCCTCAGGAGAAGGAGTCAGGTTCTAAGCAGCTCTAGAGTCTGAGGATATAGGGGTAGATGCCAGGACCAAGGTCAAAACTTTTAAGAGAAAGGTTCGGAGGAAACTCCTAAAGATGGTCACCCAACCTTTCCTTCTAGATCCTTAATCATCTCCTCCACCCATCTGATCCTCCTCCTCCTACTCTACTACTGCTTCTACTACCTCTTTTGTGTCTGAACCTCCTCCACACCTCCCTCTCATCCTACTGCCCTATTGCTCCGACACCTCCAGCTCCCACTGCTGAACAACAACCTCCACCTCCTCCTTCTACCTCATCTAATCCTCCTCCCTCTACATCTCATCCAGAGGATCAGCCCTCTCGCTTTCAACAATATTACATTCTATATTTATCCTCTAAGTACAATTTCAAGACTTCCAAGGCAAACATACCCATTTTTCACACTTCAGCTCCTCATTTCTTTTTCTCTTCCTACATCTTCTACACCCTCTTCTGGAAGATCCACTCTTTCCCTTGCGGAGATTGTACCTAGTGTGGTACTTTCATCCAAAGGTGGGTGCCAATTAAAAGACAATCCTGTCAAACTACTTCCCCCATTATGGTATGCCTTTGTATACCATTCCGAACACCAAATGAACCTATTCAAGGAATTTTTGTCTATCAAATCCTTCCTTGAAGTCCATGAAATGCCAGGTTATACCTTTGAGGATTGGCTTCCTTCTTTACTCCAAACCTCTCAAGTATTGTTGGCTGATATCAATCTCATTACTCAGAAAAGCCACAGTCTAAACTCCAAAGGTTTTCTAGAACTCTATCCTAGTGAAGCCACCAAGTACCAACAAACTCAGGCTCAAAACCAATTTATGGATATTTTTCTTCACCTGAACCTTAGATTTTTTAACCTATTTGGTACCCTCCTTAGAGAGTGCAGACTAAATACACTAGAATGAAGCAGTTCAATGAAGCTAGATTCAGGATGGGTCTGCCTGATGTCAATAAAGGTCAATGGGAATCTATTATCCATGGACAAAGAGAGATTACACCTTCTATGGTAATTGGATTACCTTCTGGCTGCATCTAATTAAGTCATGTTGGAGCCATTTCTGCTAGGAAGAATTTTGCCCAAGTAGTTTTAACAGACACATCAGAATAGTTGCTAGGTTCAGTGTAGCAACTCTAAATTTTAATATATCAATAAATAAGAAATTAATTGAATAAATGCGATAAATAGATTTAAATTAGAATAAAGAGGGAATAAAGTGAATTCAGGGGAATTAAACTAAAACCCTATTAGAAACTGTTATGTGCTGACTGACTAATCTGTTTCTTTCAAGCTAGTTCTGCTTTCTTCTCTCCTTAATTTATTTCATAACTGCACTGCCCGATTGCACATTCTGCCCTTTCTGTACTTTTCAGTTGTAGGTGATTCAGAAGACCTTGAGTTGATGTTGATGCATGCTCTTTCCTTATTTTGACCATTGGAGCTCTGCTAGGGTTTTCGCCGCCTGGGCGGCCGCCGTCGGGTGGCGGGGGGTCCCCTCTCCCCGCCATGGAAGATGGTCCTGCTGGAGGTGAAGGCGGCCTTGCAAGACTGCCTAGGCTTTCTTATGCATAGATGCTTTCCGCTAAAAGGCCTCCTCCGGCTGTGTCAATTGGAGTCAAACCATCGACGTTCACGAATCAAGGAGAACCTGCTGTATATTTTTCCAAGGGGAAATAGTGAAGTCTGTTGATTCTTTCAAGCATGCAATCATAGCTAGTGTTCTTATGGCTGCTCGTCCATCCAGAAATCAAAACATGCCTTTCTCAGTGTCTCATGCTTTCAAGGGACTTTATTGTTAGCCCCTTAATCGAAGGCACTCCTATTCTGGTTTGATGATGAACAGGATTCCTTAAAGTTCTCTTGTGCAAGAGTCTTTATATTAAGGTTTGTTGTATAGGTTCTTCAGATGGGAACCAACCTTTGATTACTCCTATGATCCTACCTTTTCCAGTTTGGATTGGGTTCCCGCTGTTGCCAGTTAACTTTTACCATGAGGATTTTTGAGATCTATTGCAGGAAATTTGGCATGGTATATTGCAAGTGCATGAAGCGTCCAAAGCCTGACACACAAACCCAGGAGGCTCTTGTTTGTGTGGAACTTGATGTTAACAAGCCTAGACCGGAACGCATATAGATAGGCTGTGATAAAGATGGGTTCTGGCAAAATGTAAATTTTCATAAGATCCCATCGATATGTTCCTTTTGTCATAAACTGGGGCATCATGTGGACGACTGCTACAAGAAGAAACCTCAAGTTCGTGAGGTTTTACCCACTAAGAATACTGAAGGTATCCTGAAGGTGCATGGAAGCGGCTGCAGGTTCGGTCATAGGAAAATATGGCAGGAAAAAAAAATGAAACTCTCCTTTTGCAGTCTGCCAATAATCAGTTCGAACCCTTACCTGATGGCAATGATCAGGTTCCTTCGCAGAAGAGAGGCAGTCTATCGAGGTCCCTGAGAGAAAAATAATGCTAATGATGCTATGGAAGGAGGTTGGTTCAGACGCCCAAAGGATGCACAGGTGGTGCGCATAAAGCTCTGGATTCTATACAAAAGAGAGGTAGTGATCGAGGTCACCAGAGGAATATAATGACTGAGGATATAGGAGGCCTGGTTCAATCGCCCTCAAGGGTTGTGCAGGTGGTGCAACAGAAGGATTCTTCTGCGGTCTTGAGATTCGTGATGAAGGTCAGGTGGTGCTATCATTGGGATGGGCTACGTGCATGGGCTAGCAGGTATCCATGCAGGTGCATGAAGCGGCTTCGGAGGACAGTTGTATGCCTAACGATTCCTCGTTGTTAAATTCTAGAGATCAACTGCAGTCTAAGCTGATTTCTACCTAGGATGGGGAGATGCAGGCTTTAGCTTTTAAAGAAAATATTCTTATGCTGATATGGCGATAACAAGGATATCAAGGATAATCATGATAATCATCAATGTGGTGTACTACTAGATCTAAAGCGAAAGCTATGGGTTAGGGAGGGATACCTATCCTCATGAATTGTTCTCTGTAATATGAAATATTAGGGGGGTTGCTAATGCTGCCTCTAGGAACAGTTTGAGACGTAAAGTTAAGAACTTTAATCTATGATTGTGGGCATATCTGAACCAAAAACTTCTTTAGTAAAGCTCGGCTCTGGGCAAGGCATTGCACATGGATGGTGTGCGGGGGTAACATGGGGGATGACTCTAAAATCTGGGTGTTCTGGAAGGAACATGATGACGTCCAAGTTGTAGACACTTCTTCGCAATACATATCTCTTCTGTGTAAGCAGGGTCATCGTCCAGGTTTTATATCTCTGTGGTTACGCTGATTGTAACTTGTAGTGAGAAGGAAATTGTTTGATGATCTATGTGTTTGCTCATTCCATTGCAATGTTCCTTGGCTGATGGTGGGTGATTTCAACTACATTGCTAATCACTGTGAAAAACTCAGGGGTTCCCCTGCGAGCGGTCAGTTCTATGCTTGATTTTAATGACTTTATTATGGCTGGGTCTGGTAAATGCTGGGTACTATTGGGTCACCATTCACTTGGTCTAATAATCGTACTGGTAACAACTCGGTGAAGGCTAGATTGGATAGGGCTATGTTTAATAGCTCTTGGCAGAATAAGATGCCGGGTACTACTGTTCGTCATCTTCTGCGTGGAGTTCTGACCATTCTCCTTTGTTGGTTAGTCAGACCCATGTTCCTAAGCTTCCTAGCAGGTTCATCTTTCAGGATGTCTGGGATTCGCATGATTCCTTCTTGTCTGTGGTATTGACTGCTTGGCAGGGGGGGTGGAGTGTAAGTCCATTCTTTTCACACTCTTTTATGTCGTTTAGGGGCTGTAAAGCAGGCTTTGCGGGGGTGGAATAAGGAGATTTTTGGTGATATCCAAGAGAATATTATGCTATTGAGGTCAGTGTTTCTCAGGACTGAATATGAATTTGAGCAAAACTCTTCTGAAGCTAATAGAATTGCTATGTCCGCCTCTCATGCCAGTCTCGCCAAGCATGATTAATGATGAGAAGATGTGGTGCCAAAAAGCTAGGATGGAATGGTGAAGAATGGTGATCGTAATACTGCCTCTATCAAGCGGTTGTCAAAAATAATAGGAGGAAAAATTATATAAATAGACTTGTTATTGAGGGGTCTCAGCAATGGTGCGAAGATCAAGATACATGAAGGGTGATGCTTCATCTTATTTCAAAATCTCCTCCTCAACTAGCCATTTACGGGTGGTGAATGATGAGATCTGCAGGTTATTCTCCACTCATTGTGATCAACAAAACTCCTTTCTTTGTGCTACTCCCGATAGCCATGAGATCAAGGCGGCGGTCATGGGCTGAATGGTAAGGCTGCACCCGGTCTGGATGGATTCCCGGGGTCTTTTTATGCTCTTTGCTGGGACATCGTTGGTGAGGATGTGGTGTGTGCTGTTCAAGATTTTTCAAGGGTTACTCATTACCTCGTGGGTACCACTTCTTCCATTATGCCTTGATCCTAAGGTTAAGACCCAGGACGTTGGTGGTTTTAGACCGATTAGTTTTTGCCATTTTTGCTATAAGATTAGTTTGAGGATCTTCATTGATCGCTTGTACTCCTATATTGCCTGCTATTATTTTTGAGGAGCAAGGAGCTTTGTGAAAGGTCATTCTATTGAGGAATGTCTATTTCCGGCATATGATGAAGGACATTGGAAGGAAGGTCCGTGGGAATATGTTATTTTTAAGTGGATATGATGAAGGTTATGATCGAGTGGAGTGGAAATTTTTGTTTGCTGTTCTTCAGAGATTTGGCTTTCATCTCGTTTTGTGTCCTACGTTGGTATGATGCTTAGTAATGTGGTTCTTTGTTCTGTTTAATGGCCAGCAGGTTGGCTATTTCAAATCTTCCAGAGTATAGGTAGGGCAACCCACTGGCACCTGCTCTCTTTATTATCATGGAAGAGGCCTGAGTAGGGGTTGCATTTCTTCAGTCTACAGGTGTTATTGCCTTTCAGGGGTCCAAGGGTTGCCTACCAGTCTCTCATTACTCTATGCTGATGATACCCTCATTCCTTAATGGTCAGACCGCAACATCAGGAAATTTTTATCTCTCCTAAAATAGTATGAGGATTCTTGGGCAAAAGGTTAATGCTTCAAAGAGCTATTTCCTTATTTCCTCCAAGCTCCAGCTGCTGGGGCTCATATTGCAGCGCTGACAGGATTTAGAAGACAATAGGGAGTATTTTCTTACCTAGGCGTTCCCATCACTTCTGAGCACACTTTAGTCTCTCACTACAAGCACATTATCGACAAGGTGAGTAATTTGTTGTCTCATGGAAGTCTAAAATGCTATCTCAAGCAGGTCGAGTTATTCTATTAACTCTGTTCTTTGCTCCATCCCTATCTATGTGGCCTCTGCATCCTGTTTGCCTAAATCTGTTATTCACTGCATTGAGCGCTCTTGTGCTTCATTTTTCTAGAACGGGGCAGACGGGGAAAGGCGTCGTCACTGGATTTCTTGGGATCAAATTTCCAGGCCTAAGCAGAAAGGTGGTTTGGGTGTTAGGAGTATGTGGCATGTTCAAATCTCCCTCATGGCTAGCTTATTTGGAATGCAACCATGGTCAGTCTCTGTGGTCAACATATCCCAGAAGCAGATTTTTCAATCTAACTCCACTAAAGCTAGCAGGGCGTTTCCTTCGGGGATCTCTAAAGAAGTTTTTGACGTGGCATATAATATACTCATGCAGCATAGTAGATGGGCTTTGGGGGATGGGA
>JACBKR010002948.1:0-31903 GCA_014218235.1 Colocasia esculenta | reverse complement strand
CAATGCACAGAGATTTTTAGGTGGTTCGGAAATCACACCATGTGACTCCTACATCCACCCCTCACACACATGGGACCACTAACCACCTGGGTAACACAACCCACACGGAGCATGACAACTCCACAAGTGAGTTAACAACTCCACACACACTACCTAGAGCAAGACTACTCTACTCTGAGCAAGACTGCTCAACAACCCAATTGAGTGCGACGCTCAAAGACCTGAGCACACAGGCTCACAACCACATGCTAGAACAAAACAACAAGATGCAGATCATCTAGCAATGATCTGATCTATTAAGGCCAATTCAAGAAGATTGGTGCAACAGATTATGCACAACTTCTAGAATAGCCAGGAAGAGACAAGAAGGACTTTAGACTCTAGATTGACAATTCTTGTTCTTCAAGAAAAACTCCCTTGTAGAGGCCGAATTGGAAGAATCTTGATCACTTGAAGTACCTTGGCCGATGCTCTGCACTTTTGATCTTGGGATCTTCCTTGAGAGCTTCACAATTGCAGGCTTCTACTTGATCTGCTCCTTTGAAGTTGATGCTAGTGCTTCATGTTGATCAGACTTCGATCCTTGTGCTTGGAGAAGGGTGAATTGAGGTGTGAAGCACAAGAGAGAGCAAGAACAGGAGGAGAGACTCTCTGGCCGCCGCTTGGAGGTTTCTGGAGGCTCTTCTGAGATTCTCTTGGGATGAGTGCCCTTAAGGAGGGTATTTATACCCTAAATATCTGAAAGATACCCTTGGGGTACGTGGGCACATGATCCAATGTTGATCTGACATCTCCCTTGGGTGCCACGTGTCCAGGAGGAATCTTAAGTCACAGAGATTCCGGAGTGTGTCGACCTGCCCATGAGGTGTGTCGACACACTCTCCCGACTGGCAGAACACTCCTGGGAGAGGTCTCTAGTGTCGACCTGAGATCAGATGGTGTCGACCTGCTATCCCAGACAGCAAAACTGGTCTTCTGGGAAAGGCATCTAGTGTCGACCTGATATCATTTGGTGTCGACCTGCTAGCCCGACAGCAAAACTGGCCTTCTGGGAAGGCTATCTAGTGTCGACACTGTCTGATTTGGTGTCGACCTGAGATGGGTGGTGTCGACCTGCTCTGGACTCGTGTCGACCTGAGATGGACTTTTCTTCACATTTCTGCCTTTGTTCTGAACCATTGTGTCGACACCAAGTTGGTTGTGTCGACACTACCTTTGCAGAAAATGTTTGTTCCTGAGAAAATAAGCACATAAATCATTAGATAAATATATTATCATGAATATCAATGATAATATGCTTGGAAACATGCTTTTTGAATATTGTAATTTCAGGTGATGTATTTTACATGTTCCAATGGTTATGCATTAAAATCACAACTTGTCATCATCAAAATATGAGGGGAAATGATTTGTTTTTCACACTCAACCAACAATCTCCCCCTTTTTGATGATGGCAACATTAAGTTCATTTGGAATTGGAAGATTTCAATGAGATGTGATTTCAAGCATTTTCTTTTTCTTTTATTTGTACTTGTCAAGGACCTTTGAACATGTTTTAGTGACATTGAGATTTATACACATTTGAAATACACAGGTCAAGCAGCTTGACAAGCATTCATCACATTCAAATTCATTCATAAGATTTGCAATCACATTCAGGCACAAATAATGGGCATAGAAATTTCTATACATTTCTTTTCATTCAAATGTGAACATTACAATTTCAAACAGACTTCTCCCCCTTTGACATTATCAAAAGAAGTTACATTACTGAGAGGAGGAGGAGGAGGAGGAATGGGTAACAGAATTTGCTCAATATCTGATAGCCTCTTTTCCATTGAAGTCATACTATATTTCATTTGAGTTTGAAGAGTGGAGAGTCTTGTGTGCAGAAGATGCTCCACTCTTTCTGAATTTTCTGTCATTGAAGCTTGAGTGCATGGAAGTCATTTGGCCTTGGCTGTGAAGAGGAAGATGAACCAGTTGACCACCAGGCCTATTCAACACTTTGAATTCTTGCTTGAGTGCAGACATTTCTTCATCTATGTGAGCAGAGAAATTCTTCATATTCTCCAAGTCATCCACTAGATGTGCAAAAGAAAGTCTTGTGCTGGTGATCTCATGTAGTGTCTGCTTGGTGTTGAAGACATCAGCTTGGGAATTTGCCAAAATTCCCTGAAGAACTATCTCCAACTTTTTCTGGTGCTCCTTCAGCTCAACTGAAGCATCTGCCATTGTCCCAATCAACCTGTTGAACCTTTGGGCAGCATAGTCTGAGGCTGCCTTTTGCTCAATGAACTTAGCAGATACTGTGTTTTCTAATCTCTGAATCCTCAGCTCAAAATTTTATGACATGGTCTGAATAGATGTGTTCAAGTGTCAAACTTGTCATTTAGGAAAGAGAGCAACTCTGGTGGAACAGAAGGTCCACCAAAGGATGAGGATGCATGAACTGGATGTTGTGGAGAAAAAGATGTATTTCAGTGTCAAAGTTCATGGAGGAGGGAGGCTGAAGGTGAGGTGAAAGAGGGGAAGTAATATGTCATTAGCTTGAGCTGCCATAGGAGGCTGATCCTTATGTATTTGAGGCTGGTCCTCTTGCATTGGAGGTTGTTCCTCTTGCACTGGAGGCTGGTCCTCTTGCATTTGAGGCTGTTCCTCTTGCACTGGAAGCTGTTCCTCTTGCATTTGAGGCTGATCCTCTTGGACTACAGGGACCTCTACTGCAGCTGGCCCTCTTCTCACTTGATCACCAATAATTCTAAATCCCATGAATTTCTGCACATGCTTAAAGCAGTAAATGTTTGACTTAGGGATTTTCTCTGATTTCTCATTCTCTACAGGCACACCAAAGTGCTTGAATACTGTAGTCAAATGAGCTGCATATGGAAGTGATCGTTTCAAGTCTGCCCTGGTGGTCTCAGAGATTATCTGGAACATGATTACATGAAGGTTTATCTTCAGATTCTTGCTCATACAGAAAAGGACAAACCTTTGGATGTCTGTCAACCTATCTCTCCACCACCTTGAGGTGTGATGATGGTAGTGAGCATGTGATGAGTAAGCCTCAAGACAGGGGGGAAAGGTGTTGGTGTTGAATTTGGTGACATGGTTTTGCTTAATATCAGTCTCATCTGCAGGCAAACCAGTCATTAACGTGTAGGCTTCATGGAGGTTGAATTCAAAATTATGGTAGTCTTCACCTTCATCTGGGACTTTGAAAATTGAGGCAGCTATATCTGTTGGCATGTCAATAGCAATCCCCTTAACCTTGGACTTGTACCCTTCATCTGTGCACTCCAAATTCTGATAAAACTCTTGGACAAGCCTAGGGTAATGACTCTGAATTCTGAAATGAAAGACTGCCAAGACTGAAAGTTGAAGAAGCCCAAAACTTCAAGAAATGCAGCTATCAATTCTCTGTCATCCAAATCTACTGCTCTTCGTTTCAGTATGATCTTCCCGGCACTGAGGGGTTTGGAAGGGGGTCTCCTAGAGGACTGGGAGGACTCTGATGAGGAGGATGATGATGAGGATGAGGATTTCTCAGAGATGTCAGGAGAGGAATCTAGGGTTTTTCTCCTAGGGTACATGGACCCTTGACCTGAAGAGGAATCCCTACCTCTCTTAGCAGATACAGACCCTGGCTGCTCAGTAGGATCATGTCGACGCTTTGATCTCCTTTCAGTGGAAGGAACCTCATCCGCTGGAATTGGTCTTGCAGAGGCCCTTGATTTAGCTCCACGGCGAGGATGCTGCTTTGGTGCCATGAGAGCAGAGTGGATCGGGTGCTGGAGAGAGAGAGGAATGAGAGAAAGTGAATGGAGATGAGATGGAGGAGAGAGGAGATGGAGAGAGGTCAAAACCCTTACCGGAAACCAGAAGAATGCCCACCGTCGGGTCGACCTGGAGAAGAAGAAAGGGGGTTTTGGATAACCTATCCTACAGGAACAACATGTTCTTAACCGGTGCCCACGGTTTAAATGGGTCTGGCAAGGGTCAGTGTCGACACTAGAGGAGGGTAGTGTCGACCTGACTGAAAGTGTGTCGACACTAGATGGGTTAGTGTTGACCTAGCCTGAAGAAAATTTTGATTTTGAGTAGGGAAAAATATGTGACTTTTGGGACATCTTTATAATGATAATCAATGGGTGGAATGATCATTTCAAGGATATTTAAGATACTAAAAAATTCATTTGTTAAATTTTGCAAAAATTCAACACAATTCAAGTTTTACACAATATCCAACAGGATATGAGCATTCAGTGACTTGAGTCATGAAAATGAAATTTGAGGGATATAAACATTTAACAATCAACTTCACACTACCATATTCTTCAATTCCAAGAGATAAAAAAAATCTTTTAGACTTAAAAACAAGTGTGTGACAGCAAACATTTTTAGGAACAACTTGATGATGGATAAGAATGATTCTCTCAAACAATTCTCCAATGATATATATATTTTGTTTTGTAACAAACTATCAAATGAGATATATCTTGTTCACTCAAGAACTAATGCTTTTTACACACTATTGTCCCTGGATACTGAAGATTTATCCATTATCAAGTCTCAAAGGGGTAAATGATGACCTTTTGACATGAAAATATACGTTTGTTAGACGCCAATATTTCTAGTTACTCAGTCTTCATCAAAAATTGGGCATTTTATTTTGTTTTGCATTGATTTTTAATTTTTAATCCCCTTTGAACAGAGATAGCATTAGTGCCTCATGACTTACATAGCACTTCATTCATTGTGAAGGTGTGAAGTTTCTCAGCACATGTGCCATTGCTCTGTGAATGGACATATTTTGGAGAGGTTTTGACAAAAAGATATCATCTATATCCAACATCAATTGCAAACAAAAACTGTTTAAGATCAAGGCACACATTATTCTTCAGTCTTAGAAAGAAATCTGATTTCTATAGTTTTGAAGAATATAGGTGAGAGTTGACAAATGAATGTAGTAGATCACTCAAGGGATCATTTTGAGACTCTAGACACCTGAATGAGGACATCATGCAAGGAAATTGATGTAATGCAAGAAGAAGTTTTGAATTTTGCAAGGGATATAGCTTGTGAATTCTTTAGCTCCCCCTGAGATGAAGATTTCAACCATTTTTCATCAGAATAGAGATATGCAAGTTTTTGAAATCAGAAATAATTCTCTTTGAGCAACAAAAGCTCCCCCTCAACAATTGCATATTCATTTCTTGGTACTTGGCGGAGACATATACTCTCGCATAGTGAAAGTGTCTAGACAAGCAGAACTTGTCCTTCTTCAAATCACTATTTGATATACCAAGAAGTTCAACACAATGTGAGGTGAAGTGTTCATTGACCAAAGAATTAGAGATGAAGTGGAGAGAGACATGATGGATCAAGAAAGCAAGGAGTATAATGATGCAATGAACTCCCCCTCAGGAAATGCCTAACACTCACCCAATCCCAATGGACATTTACAAAGACCAAGTTCTCTCCTTAAGGATGAGAATCTACTGTCAGGAAGGGGTTTTGTGAAAATGTCAGCAATTTGCTTTTCAGTTTCTATGAAATGGAGTTCAAAAGATTTCTTTGGTACCTCAACTCTCAAGAAATGATGCCTAATTTCAATATGCTTAGTTCTGGAATGCTGAATGGGATTTTTAGACAGATTTATTGCACTTGTGTTATCACAAAGGATGGGAACACAACCTAACTCTTGGTTGTAATCAAGAAGTTGATGTTTCCCAAAGAATTTGGGTTCCACACCTACCAGCAGCACATACTCAGCCTCTGCAGTTGACAGAGCTACTGAATGTTGCTTCTTAGAAGCCTAAGAGATTAGGCACCCACCTAGGTACAAACACAAGCCACTTGTGCTTTTTCTATCTAATTTACAACCAGCATAATCAGCATCACAATAGGCAATCAAATCTAACTTACAATTAGCAGGATACCAAATTCCTAAATCACATGTTCCAACAAGATATTTGAAAATTCTTTTAACAGCTAGCATGTGACTTTCTTTAGGATTTGATTGATATCTAGCACACAAACACACACTGAATTGAATATCAGGTCTAGAAGTTGTAAGATAAAGTAGAGAACCAATCATACCTCTGTAGGTCTTTGGGTCTACTGACTTACCATTTGAGTCTTCTTCTAGTTTAGCATTTATAGCAATTAGTGTGTTGGAGTGCTTGAGGTTCTGAAAGTCAAACTTTTTCAGAAGTTCTTTGACATACTTGGTTTGACTGATGAAGATCCCCTCATGAATTTGGTTAACCTGCAATCCCAAGAAAAATTTTAGATCACCCATCAAACTCATTTCAAATTCATTTTTCATTGATTGAAAATTCATTGCACAGGCCTTTATTGGTTGATCCAAATTATGTCATCAACATAAATTTGGACAACAATTATTTGATTAGTGACTGTTTTTGTGAACAAGGTTTGATCAACAGTTCCTCTAGAATATCCTTTTTCAAGCAAAAAAGAACTCAAACGGTCATACTAAGCTCTTGGAGCTTGTTTAAGACCATATCAGCTTTATGAAGCTTGAAAACATGGTTAGGATGTTTTTCATTTTCAAATCCAGGAGGTTGTTCAACAAAAACATTTTCCTTGATATATCCATTTAAGAATGCACTTTTAACATCCATTTGATAAACTTTGAATTTCATGGAGGATGCAAAAGCAAGGAAAATTCTAACTACTTCTAGTCTAGCTATAGGGGCATATGACTCTTCAAATCAATTCCAAACTCTTATTGTACCCCTTTGCAACTAGCCTACCTTTATTTCTTATGACTTGACCAGATTCATTCAGTTTATTTCTGAAGACCCATCTATGCCAATGACTGTTTGGTCACTAGGTCTAGGTACTAATTCCCATACTTGATTTCTTTCAAATTGATGAAGTTCATCATGCATGGCATTAATCCAATCAGAACTTGATAAAGCTTCATCAATTGACTTTGGTTCAATTTGGGAAATTAGAGCTAGTGGGTCTTCTTCAATAGCAAGCATGAAAGATGATCTAGTCCTAACTCTATCATTCAAATTGCCAACAATATTATCTAATGGGTGATCTCTCAAAATTCGATGTTCAGAATTACCTGTTGAGGGGTACTTAAATCTGGAGCAATGTTACCTGATCCACTTGAAGATGGTGAATTGGTGTTCAAGATCTCACCAGTGTCTTCAAGCTCCTCAATAGTTGGTGAAGAGTCCACAATGAAGTCATCCTCTTCACTGTCTTGATTTTCCCTGCAAGATTTAGAAGAGTTAGTTGAAAAGGAATTTTCATCAAAAATAACATGAGGACTCTTCAACAGTTTTGTTTTTGAGAATGTACACTCTGAAAGCTCTTGACACTTCTGAATAGCCAGGAAGATGGCTTCCTGACTCTTACATCAACTTGTTTTAATATTTTCTATTGTTGTGTACATAACATTTGCACCCAAAGATTTTGAAATAAGAAACGGTTGGCTTCTTGTTTTTCAGTAATTCATAGGGGGTTTTCTTGATTTTTGGTCTGACCAGTGCTCTATAGAGAATATGATTTGCTGTGTTTACAGCTTCAGCCCAAAAGGATTTGGGCAAATTACTCTCAAGGAGTATGGATCTAGCCATTTCCACAAGAGTTCTATTCTTTCTTTCCATAACTCCATTTTGTTCTGGAGTTCTTGGTGAAGAAAACTTGTGGAAAATTTGAAGTTCAGCACATAATCAGAAAAGGATTGGTTTTCAAATTCTCCCCCATGATCAGTCAAAATAGTTTTGATTTTATATGAATAATTTGTTAGGACAGTGGTACAGAATTTCCTGAATTCAAGCATATATCACTTTTTGTGGACAAGAAAATGACCCAAGTAAATCTAGTAAAATCATCAATGATTACAAACCCATATCTCTTGCCACTAGACTTAGAATTCTTATTGGGCCAAAAAGGTCCATATGAAGTAGTTCTAGTGCCTACACGGTGGTTGTAGCCTAGCCGCTTCTCGCTTCCTTGGGTTTTGTCAGTTGGCTCGTGGGCCGTGTTTAGTGGTTCCATTTTACGAGTTCTCTCGAGGTGCCTGGTGCAGGCACCCTCTCTGTTGTTTCAGAACCCGTCCCTTGGTGCCGTCCGTGGTGGCACCGGAGTGTGTGGTTTCCCTGACCTCGTGGAGTGTCCGAGGTGCAGGGTGGTTCTGCTTGTGGGCTCTCGACCTTGTGGAGGTCTGAGGTGGTCGTGCCTGTGGTGAGACGTTCATTCTCACATGGTTGCTCGGTGTCTCTCGTGGTGACACCTGGTTGTTCCTTCCCGACCTCGTGGAGGTCCGGATGTTGGTTCTTGTGTCGTGAGACTCGTCTCACGTGGTTGCTTCAGTGTTCCGTGAGCTCCGTTGTCTCAGCGGGTGTGTGCCGAGGGTTTGCTTCCACGTTGTGTTGCTCTGGCCCGACCCGGTTGTAGGTCGTGGCGTTGCTTTAGTTGCTTCTGCATGTGTTGACTCCGCTGGTTCTGCGGGAGTCGTGTTTGGCCTGACCCGGGTTGTGGTCGAGGCGATTCTCTGTTTCTGCTGCTTTGTAGTACTCTGTGGTAGGCATTTCTCACTTTACTACTTTATAGAGTAGTTTTGCTTCCGCTTTGTTGGAGTTCCTGCTGCTCTGGCTGGTAAGGGACTGGTAATCCCTTCTGAGCCTTGTTCGCGAGGCTCACCCCCTTACTCTCTTCAGGTAGGGACTCATTATCGCAGGAGTTCATTTCCGGACGGTCGTGGTGGCTGTTTACTGCACCTTGCATTGCTAGCAGTGTGAGTTGTGAGCGTGAGCGCTTGTAGCGTAAGTTGAGAGTGGCCTTTTTGCAAGTCCTCGGGGTATGACCCTTAAGGACTGACCCTTTCTTTCTGTACATGTACTTTTATTTGGGACATGTTGTACTTAATTCTTCATTAATGTACAGTCTTTCTTGTTATAGTTATTTAAATTCATTGCTTATCTCACTGGACTAAATTCTAACCCTTCTGGGTCTTCGGATTTGTGGGAGGCGGCGCAACCTTCGGGGGTCCCTGGTAGGGGTTCGAGAGGTCGGGTCGTTATAGTGGTATCAGAGCTCAGGGGTCCAACGAGATTTGTAATGGGTTAATAACTATGGTTGTCCCAAAGAAAGGTACTTGTGCGCTGCTGGCCCGTCCGTATATAGTGGCTGTTAGGTGTAAGCAATTGGTTCTTTGTTGCAGGTGGTTAGCTTTCCAGCAGGGTTTGAGTGTGAGCTGCAAGAGAACGTTGCTGCTGTTGCTGGGTGCACGTGCTTCGAGCATGGTTGCTGGTTTACTCGTGCTACGATTGGGTTCGTCGTCGGCCTGCGCGTCCGTGTGGGTGTGTCGTGAAGGCTGAGAGAGACTACGTGTGGTGTGGCCTTCATCGGTGCAGTGTTGTGGTCTACGAAACTGGTAGAAGGTGTCCTTGCCTTGTTGGCTGTCCCCTTCTTGTGGGGTGAGTCCTTGTTGGATGTCCCCCCCCCCCTTGTTGTTGGGGTGTGTGTTGTGTTGGCTATCTTTGGCCTTGCGTGCATGTGCGCCATTGGGCGCTGTGCTCTGCTCAGTCGGTGTCTTTGCTCGAGCTAAGCAGATGCTTATGTGCTGTGTTGCACCGCTGGTTGAGCGTTGCTACACTTGGTTGTGGTTGTTGTCGGCCTTGTGCTGACTAGTTGTAAACTCTGGTGAGGTGCTCCCGGAGTCTTCTTTGTTGGTTCTGGTGGAGGTGAGGTTTTCCCCAGAGCTTTGTTGTGCTCGTTTCTGGTTGTTGCGGCATTGCCCTCTAGGTTGAGGTGCATCGCTTGGCTACTGTGTTCTGGTGGTGTTTCCCAGAACTGTTTGTTGTTATCCTAGTGAGAGTTCCTCTCCCTCTAGGACTGCTTCTGTGCTTGTTGAAGTCTTCCACTATGTGCCTCCTTGGTTTGAGGCCTCTGTTGTCTGGTCGGTTGCCATTGCATTGCCCTCGAGGTTGAGGTGCATCGCTTGGTTGCCCTTTGTTCTGGTGTGGTTTTCCAGAATTGTTGGTTGTTGACCTGGTGAGGGTTGCTCTCAGGACTGTTCTGGCTTGTTTCTGCCAGCTATTGTGCTACCTCAGGGCTGAGGTATGATACTATTGTGCTTAGGGCTGTTCATAATACGGTTCAAACCGAAAAACCGAACCGAACCGACCGGTTCGGTTCGGTTCGGTTCGGTTTCATGGGCCAAGTGGTTCGGTTCGGTTCTAGGCCAGGAAACCAAAATAAACCGAATATACATATATAGTTATATAACTAATAAAACTAAACAAAAAAAAGGATAGCGCAGTGGAGGGCGCCGTCGCGCGCCCTCCACGCGCGGGGTGGCGAGTTCGAAACTCGCGACCAACCCCAAAACCATGTTTTTTGCCAAATTTTCAGAAAACCCCCCAAAAATGTCAGAGAATACCCCAAAAAATGTCATAAATACCCAAAAAAATGCCAAGACCGTGGGGATTTCGGTTTGAACCGAACCGAACGGTTCGTTTCGGTTCGGTTCAATGAATGACTTCGGTTCGGTTCGGTTTCCTCCAAAAATGGAGGAAACCGAACCGAACTGTGTACACCCCTAATTGTGCTGGCTATTACGTTCTAGTGGGTTTTCATAGAACGGAGCCTTGGTGGTTCTGGTGGATGTTTCTCCCAGAACTAGTTGTGTTGCTTCCGCTATCTGCTGTGTTCTCTCTTTTGGCCTTTTGTTGGGCTGCGTTCTGGTGATGTTTTCTAGATCGGCTCTTGGCACTTTGGGTAGAGGTCCTCCCCAAGCTGCCTTGTGTTGTTTTGTTTGTCGCTGCTCTCTCTCTGCGGAGATGAGCTGTTGTTGTTTCCGATCGGACTGTCCGTGTTACAGTCTGTTTGGGTGTTGTTGGTCAAGGTTTTGTGCCCTTAGACATGTGTCTGGCCGTGGTGCTGGCCAGTTTGTCTTCCTGATCATTTTTTGGGTTTCCCGACTGCGCTGGTGGGACTTCGTGTGTCCCTAGGATCGGGAGGTTGGCTTCATTTCTCGTGCCTGTGGGCTCTGCCAGATGGTAGTCTAGTGAGTGCCATGGGTGTCTGGCTGGTGGTGCTTCTATGGTAGTGCCAGTCTCATTTAGTTGTTTCCCCTTGCGTGTGGGAGAGACTCGTTGTGAGGGTCTCCTTCCCTTGTTTTTCGTTGGTTGCTCGGGGTGGTGGTGCTGGCAGGGCAGTTGGTGCTGTGTTTTTCGCACTATGGCGACCTTTATGGTGAAGGTCCCTCCCCTTGTGCTGTCTTGAGGTAGAGCTAGTTGCTCCCCTCGTGCGTGTGGTTTCCTTGTGGTGCGATAGGTTGTGGTGACCTATTGTCCCGTCGCTTGCTGTGCTGGTTTCTTGTCGCCTGACTAGACGATGTAGGGCAGCGTGCTCTGTGTTCGGTGTGAGGAGGCACCGATTTTCTATGCTTGGAGGCACATGTCTCCGTTTTGTGTGTGGCCTCTCCGCCTACGTGGTGGGAGCGGTGCCTCGTGTTGTGCGCTTCTAAGAGCCAATATGGTGGTTGTGCTCTTGAAGCTGCTAGTTCTCCGCATGTTTTGCATGTGTGGGTCTCTGGTGGAGAGTCCCTTTCGGTTGGCCTTGAATCGTTTCAGGACGTTGGTGCAGTTGGGTACTACACCTTAAGCGTGTTTTCGTTCGTTGTTTTGTGTCTTTGTGCCTTGAGGGTTTGGGGCTGGTGTGGCCTGTTCTACCCTTTGTGGCTTGCGGCTTCTTGTGGGTGGCTTTTGGTAGGTCTCTTGTGGAGAGTCCTTCCTGTTAGCCGTGTTGTTTCGGCCGTTGGTGCAACTGTGTTGCATCTTGCCTAGTTTTGGTGCTTGTGGTGGCACCATGTGCTCATGCTTGAGTGGTTTATTCTGTTCTGTCTGGAGCATTGGTGCTTTGTGTTGCACCTTGGGTGGCTCCTGGTGCTTGTGTTAGCACCATGGGTTGCGCTATTTTCCCTGCTCATGTTGCTTTCGACCTTTGTAGTTGTTTCGTTTCCCCATGCAGGTTTGTCGACGTCTTGGGTTGTTTGGCTTTGCCAATCTCAGACGTCTTTCCTGGTTTTGTCTCTGCGCGTGCGCCTGTGGAGCATTGGGTTTAGTTTTTCTGTGGCTCCATAATTGTTGTGTGTCCTTGTCAGACCACGAGGACGATCTGGGTAAGATCAAGCGGTGCCAGTGGACACTATTCCACAAGCCGTGGTGTTTTCCTCATGCATGCTATCGCTTAGTTTTGGGTCGCCCTAAGAAGCTCTCGTTTGGCCTTGCCGTAGGCGCTAGCAGTTGCTAGTTGTGCGGAGCCATTCAACGGAGTCTTGCGGATGACCTCTTGGTGTTTTCCCCGGTTGTCGTCAGTGGTTGTGACCTCTATCTTGTAGTTGGCCACAGAGGGAGTTACTAACAGGTTGGTCTCAGCGGCGTGGTCTGTTGAGGGCTCAGTCGCGTGGTTTCTGGCTTGCGGTTTCAGTGGTTATGGTCGGCTTGGTGCGCGCCGCACCTATGGAGTTGTCGACATCTGCCTATGTGCTCTGCGCCGTTGTTGTGCACCTTGTGAGATGTTGGATGTCTTGTTTGGCACTCCCTTGTGGCGAGGTCATGGTGGTGACCACTGGGAAGTCGTGGTGGGACTTAGTGGTCTCTTTGCACCTGTTGTTTTCTCCGACCGGGTATCGCCCTTGATTTCGAGGATGAAATTATTTTTTTGTTGGATGTATTAGAACATCTCGGGTTTCTGGCTTTCTGTTTGTGTGGGATGACTGGCCATGTCGCGACGGAGGTACCCGTCGCGACAGTCATCCTTGTTGCGACCATACAGTGTGTCGCATTCTTGTCGCGCCCGGTCAACGGGCCGCGACTGCTTTCGACTTTTTGGTCGTCTGACACTGTTAGTGTGGCAGGTGTGTCAGACTGACATGTCAGGTTGTCGCGGCATCCCTTGGGGACGCATCCTGGTCATGGTTATCTGGCCTGTCGCGTTAAGAACCTTAACGCGATGTGGCGCTCCATCACGTCTTGAGGGCCAAAGGCTAAAAAGGCTTGGCCGACTCTCCCTTCCCCTCTTTTGGCATTCCTCCCCCTTTCCTTCTTCCCTCAGAGGGGGAGAGGCTTCCCCTCTCATTTTCTCTGGCAGTTCGGCTCGTGGTGGCGCCGGCGGCTCATGCAGAGTGTGGAGCGGCATCGTGGGGGCGAGGAGGAAGCAGTCGTGCATGCAGAAGGCCTCTTTTAAAGGTTTCGGTCTTCAAAAGGGTAGGGATTCTTGTCACCCCTTTCCAATCCGAGTGATTGGAAGCTCCTTTGGTTGCTTGGTTGCTTTAGAAGCTTTCACCATGCTCCCCTCCCCATAGTGTGCTTGATTGTAGCATTTGGGGGACCCCAAGATGGAGCATCCTGTGATCGGGCTTCCCACTGATGTCGCGACCACCGAGCGCGTCGCGACATCAGAGGAGGCATCCCCCCGGTTAGTCGCGACCTTATCGCGGCGTGGTTTGCCGTCGCGATAAAAGTCGCATCGCGACCTGGTTCGCCGTCGCGACAAGTCGTTTGTCGCGACAGGCTGCCCCGTCGCAACAAGCTTGTTGTCGCGACGTGTAGGCCCATCGTGACTTGGTTCTTATCACAGTTGCCCTGCCCTTCGCGATGCTATCGCGACGGCTCAGGAGGGCGCGACAAGACCTGAGTTTCCTTGTGTGGTTCTTTGGCCCGTTTGCCGTGTCGGCTTGTGCCCCGGACCAGGGTTGCCCCATCACAACAAGTACTCACAATCAACAGAAAATCATAAAACATAACAAATATAAAATCATACAAAAAAATAAATACTAAAAATCAAGATAGGTCTTCCGGAGGTGGATCCTATATTAAAAAAAATAATATGAGAAACATTAATAAAAATTAATATACATACATTATTTTAAAAATTAAATTTAGAATATGTAATTATTTCTCAAGTTTAATTAGAAACTATTTTTGATCATTTATACTTGGGTATTTTTAGATTAGTGATTTGAGCGCTGAACCCAATCCGGAATCCAAATCGGATTCCGTCAGTTCGCACACGTCAATTTAACCCACCCAGTCGTGTCGGAGCAAACGGCATGCCGATCAGATCCATATTTAGGATTTTGGACCCCCAGGCTGTGTGTTTTGACCCTTTAGACTTGGGTTTTTTGTAGATCCGTCATTTCAATGCCCAACCCAATCCGGGAATCCAAATCGGATTCCGTCAGTTCTCACACGTCAATTTAACCCACCTGGTCGTGTCGGAGTGAACGACACACAAATCAGATCCCTATTTGGGATTTTGGAGCCCCGGGTTGTATGTTTTGACCCTTTAGACTTGAGTTTTTTTCAGATCCGTCATTTCAATGCCCACCCAATCCGGGAATCCAAATCAGATTCCGTCAGTCCGCACACGTCAATTGAACCCACCCGGTCGTGTCGGAGTGAACGGCACGCCGATCAGATCCCTATTTGGGATTTTGGACCCCCGGGTTGTGTGTTTTGACCCTTTAGACTTGGGTTTTTTTTAGAACCGTCATTTCAACCCCAACCCAATCTGGAATCCAAATCGGATTTCGTCAGTTCGCACACGTCAATTTAATCCACCCGGTACTGTCGGAGTGAACGACACACCAATCAGATCCCTATTTGGGATTTTGGACCCCCAGGTTGTGTGTTTTGACCCTTTAGACTTGGGTTTTTTTTAGATCCATCATTTCAATGCCCAACCCAATCCGGGAATCCAAATCGGATTCCGTCAATTCGCACACGTCAATTTAACCCACCCGGTCGTGTCGGAGTGAACGACACGCCGATCAAATCCCTATTTGGGATTTTAGTCCCCCAATTTGTGTGTTTTGACCCTTTAGACTTGGGTTTTTTATAGATCCGTCATTTCAACGCCCAACCCAATCCGGGAATCCAAATCGGATCCCGTCAGTTCACACACGTCAATTTAACCCACCTAGTCGTGTCAGAGTGAACGGCACGCCGATCAGATCCCTATTTGGGATTTTGAACCCCCGGGTTGTGTGTTTTGACCCTTTAGACTTGGTTTTTTTTAGATCCGTCATTTCAACGCCCAACCCAATCCGGGAATCCAAATCGGATTCTGTCAGTTCGCACACGTCAATTTAACCCACCCAGTCATGTCGGAGTGAACGACACACCGATCAGATCCTTATTTGTGAATTTGTACCCCCGGGTTGTGTGTTTTGACCCTTTAGACTTGAGTTTTTTTTAGATCAGTCATTTCAATGCCCAACCCAATCCGGGAATCCAAATCGGATTCCGTCAGTTTGCAATCGTCAATTTAACCCACCCGATTGTGTCGGAGCGAACGGCACGCCGATCAGATCCCTATTTGGGATTTTGGACCCTCGGGTGTTTGTTATGATCCTTTAGACTTGAGTTTTTTTTAGATCCGTCATTTCAACGCCCAACCCAATCCGGGAATCCAAATCAGAATCCGTGAGTTCGCACACGTCAATTTAACCCACCCGGTCATGTCGGAGTGAACGGCACGCCAATCAGATCCCTATTTGGGATTTTGGACCTCCGGGTTGTGTGTTTTGACCCTTTAGATGAGTTTTTTTTAGATCTGTCATTTCAATGCCCAACCCAATCCGGGAATCCAAATCGGATTCCGTCAGTTCGCACACGTCAATTTAACCCACTCGGTCGTGTTGGAGTGAACGGCACGCCGATCAGATCCCTATTTGGGATTTGGACCCCGGGTTGTGTGTTTTGACCCTTTAGACTTGGGTTTTTTTAGATCCGTCATTTCAACGCCCAACCCAATCTAGGAATCCAAATCGGATTCCGTCAGTTCACACACGTCAATTTAACCCACCCGGTCATGTCGGAGTGAACGGCAGGCCGATCGGATCCCTATTTGGGATTTTGGACCCCGGGTTGTGTGTTTTGACCCTTTAGACTTGGGTTTTTTTTCGTAGTATAACTTAGAAACTTTTCATAGTTTGAATTATACTCGTCTGTCGACAGGTCTTGGCCATCTGTCGACAGGCGACAGTAAGTTGCAACAAACAGAAGTATGGATCTTCAGCTCTGTGAGATCTGTCGACAGTCAAGACCATCTGTCGACAGATGTCCTCTTTTGTGCAAACGACAGAAGTCTGGATGTTCTCGACTGTGAGATCTGTCGACAGTCGACTTCCCATCTGTCGACAGATGAAGACTTCCTGAACTATGGTTCTTCTGGCAGATCACACCTGTGAGATCTGTCGACAGGTCTTTTGTGTCTGTCTACAGGTGACCTTGTCTTTTGCTTTTTGTGATCTTTTTCACTTTCTTTGAGAGAGCTTGACTTTGTGCATTTGTACCTACATGATGAAACATGTGAAGTTAAGTATTTTGAATACACAAACAATCAAGTATTGCATTGGGTCTTTGTCATGTGTCAAGTGTATCAAACCTCAATTGAAGTTATTCATCATCAGAAAACATGTTGTATAAATGTTAGAATGAAAACCCAACATTCTCCCCCATGTTGTTATAAATGTTAGAATGAAAACCCAACATCTCCCCTTTTTAATGATGACAAAATTTATCAATTAATGCACATTGAGGTTTCTCCCCTTTTGACAACATCTAAAAGCATTCATCAGACAAACATATAGACAACATAGAACATGGCACTGTGAATTCATTGATATGAAACAGGCATACACAGTACAAAAAGTTGTTTGACTGAGAGTAAACATGAAAGGGAAAGAAAATACATGACCACAGAGTGAAATAAAAAGACTAGAAGACTCAGACAAGACATAAACACTACGTGAAGACCCATTCCTACACATAAAGCCTATCTAGGCAGCATCATCTGCAGGCGGAGCTGGAGCCTGACGAGTGTCATGCATCTCTGTCTGAAGCCTTGTAATACGGAACTGGAGTTGGACTTGTGTGTCCGCATGAGATTCCAGACTCGAATCCACTGTGTCCAATCTGGTATTCAGCTTCTCAAATCCATCGGTCATCTAGAGCTGTAACTGTGCAAGCAATTCTCGAATGGACGGCACAGGTGGAGCATCACTACCACTGATCCAGATTGGGAGTCTTCAGCCTCGTCATCTTCAGCAAGATTCTCATTCTTCTTCAACAATCTCCTCTGCGGACAGCAGGTGCCTTACCCTTAAGCTCCCGGGTAACAACTCCATCAACAAGCTTGTATCCCATGCGATGTGCTGCAGTGAGATCAAAGCTGTTACGAGAATTGAGCTCTATGCATTCGTTGTCCGGAATGACAATACCGATGAACCTCATCAGGGAGGTAAGTGAACAGGCAAATGGCATCGACCTCCGGGGTTGATAAAAGCATTGTTTGATTAGACCAACCATCAGAAGTGGTAGATTAATGGGTTCACATCGGAGGAAGAAAGTGAAGAGAGATTTGTGAACATCGGTGACCAATTCCCGACTGCCATGTTTTGGCGCAATCATGGTAGTGAATATGTGGTGGATCATCCGGGTCAAGGGAGGAAATGAATTGGCATTGAGTTTAGAGATTTTCTGGGTGCCATCATAATCCTCAAGTGTGAGGAGAGGGTAGTAGACAGAGGCATCTGGAGTGTGGGTTAGGATATCAGCTCCGGAGTTGGGGATTTGAAGGGCTTTGCAAATAAGATTTTCAGTGAGTTGAAATGTTGTGCCCTTCACTGTGGTAAAGAACCGATTATCTTGTGTGTAGCCATGGTGGTTGTAGAAATCACGAACGGCGGAAGGAAAATACCGCTAGTGATGGTAGAGAAACTGAGTCCACCCTGAGTGCCGAATAGGGGTGGAGATTAGGAAACATAATGGCCAGGGACTCAAACTCTACATACCGTGGCTGGACAAACTTGGTATGCGTCCCCTTGGAGTGAGTGAGGTGAAGACGGGGAGGTACCACAAGCTCGGGAAGATGATCGTCCCGATGCTTTGTCCGGCGCTCAGCCTCAGCCCCGTCGTCACCAGCCCGAGAAGAGGAGGGATGGCGACGAGAGGCCAGTTTCTTCGATGGCCTGGAAGACATGAGGAAGGCTAGAACAAGAAGGATGAGCGTGAGAGAGAGACGTGGGTGAGGGCTTGGGTGAGAGGAAGGAAGACCGGAGGGAAGGTAGGGTTTTCCCGTCCAGACAGGGTATGGAGATTTGGAGGGAGGTGGAGAGAGGGTTTTGGTGGTAGGAGGGGAAGGAAACCCATGGATGCATTTTTATAGAAAGAGGGGGAGGTTTAAAAGGCAAGCCCCACCAAAAAAGCCCCAAACGGCGTGCCCGTTGGACTTCCCAAACAGGATCTGCCGCCGGCTGTCGACAGATGCCAGGGGATCTGTCGACAGATCCTTCAGAATTTCTGCCAGTGATTTTTTGATGTGGATTTTTAAGAAAGGAATGGGAGCAATGGTTACATGATGCATATTGTAAGGTGTAAGATGGGTAAACACATATTGTAACCTATCATTGTCATGGACATAAGGCTCTCCCACTTACCTAAATGGTTCAAACATAATACCCAAGGGATTTAAAGTTAAATCATTAAGGGAACATTTTTCATTCTTTGAGAAAAGACACCATTACCTTGGTTGATTAAGGACATTGTAGACCAACACTATCCCAAGTTTATGAGGATCAAATGATGATTGAAATAAATGCCTAAACTTCTGGATAGCCATAGACACTACATGACCTTTAGATTTGAGACACTTTGGAGGCTTCACACTATTTCGTTTTTTTTTTTGCTTTAAAGAAAAGAATGCAATGGGAAAAGTGATATTCAAGATAACTTCACACCTTTTGACATGAGGATAGACATGACAAGTGCCCGTACCCCCAGTTACTCAGTCGAAGTTTCCATTATATCGTTGTATAGAGATAATGAGTTGGCTTTTTGACACGAGGGCAGACATTTGTGATGCCCGGCTCCCCGGTTACTCAGCAAGACACATCATAGCTCTACCTTAATCCTATTTTTTTAATATTTTTCTAAAATAGGTAGCTTTTCTCCATTTTAGCTTAAACTTAAGATCAAGGAAATGTATATGATTATCCTTCAGTTCAAAACATAAAGTTCAATGACCATAAGATTTTTCAATTGTCTTGAGAATGGTGTGTGCCTACAAGGAAATTATTCAATGGAGTTTAGGTGTTAATCCTCTAATATAGTTCAATGTTTTCAGAATGATGTAACATAAACCCAAGCATGAGTAGTATGTCCAAATGATGGTGGTTTAGGGGATAGCATCAATATCATGTGTATATGATGAAGTTAAACATGTATATCTACCAATAAACACCTTAGTGAAAGTACATGAACCTGCTCAATAAGTAGGATGTGAAATAGGCATGAATTGCTTGAAGAGTTGGTGGCTGTCGACAGCTAGAGAAGTGCCTGTCGACAGATCACACAGACAGAAGAAAGGCCAGTTCGGGCAGAGCAGAACCTGTGAGATCTGTCGACAGATGAGGTGTCGTCTGTCGACAGATTGCTCAGACAGAAGAATTAGAGTTCTGTGAGGTCTGATCTGTCGACAGATGTAGTGGGAGCTGTCGACAGATGCCTGTGCAAAACTGGTTTAAGGTTAGAATGAAGAGTGAGATGATCATGATAAGTGAGGGAATTGAAGATACACATGGATAAGTGATTCTCCTCTCATGAAGGACATCTAACCTAAACTAGCTCCCCCATAGTGTGTGCTCATGTGAAAACAAGCAATTGAATATTCAAGACACACTATTACAACTAGACCAACCATGTGAGCACACCAAGCTTTCAGGAAGACAGATTGTTAAGATTTTCAATGTTTCACTGAATTAGAGAACGGGCAAATTGTAAAGAAACACATCCCTATATAAAGTACATACCCCTTACATGCATGTCAACTATGGATACGTGGCAGAGGATCTTTCCTCTACGCATAATGAGAGTTTCCAAACAAGCTTTACTTGTTCTTCCACAAACACTATTTAATATACCTCATAGTTTGTGCACACAAGAGACATATGCTCAGTATATGGATAAGTTTCACTGCAATTTACACAAGCCCAATTCTCTTCTCAAAGTGGTGAATCTATCTTCAGCTAGAGGTTTGGTAAAGATGTCAGCCATTGTTTTTCTGTGGGTATGAAACAGATTTCTAAGGTTTTGTTGGCTACCTCATCTCTCAAGAAATGGTGACAGATTTCTATGTGTTTTGTCCTAGAGTATTGAATGGGATTCTTTGATAAGTTGATTGCACTGGTGTTGTCACATAGGATAGGTGTTCATCCAATATCAATGTTATAGTCACACAATTGACTTTTTATCCACAACACTTGTGCCGCACAACTCCTTGCAGCAACATATCTGCCTCTGCAGTGGAGAGTACAACCGATTGTTGTTTCTTGGATGCCCACGAAACCATGCAACTGCCAGGATTTGGCAATAGCCACTAGTGCTTTTCCTGTCATTTTACATCCAGCATAGTCAGCATCAGAATATGAAACCAAGTCAAAGCTACTACCTGCTGGATACCAAAGACCCAAATCAAACGTACCTGAGAGATATTTGAAAATTCTCTTAACTGCAATTATGTGGCTTTCCTTTGGACTAGATTGGTATCTAGCACAGAGGCAAACACTGAACTGAATATCTAGTCTACTTGCAGTAAGATAGAGGAGAGAGCCAATCATACCTCGGAATTGTTTGGCATCTACCGTTTACCTTTCTCATCTTTTTCAAGTTTTATACTTGTGCTCATGGGTGTTGAGGCAGGCTTTGATTGTTCAAATTGAAACCTTTTAGTAGCTCTTTGACATACTTTTCTTGGTTTATGAAGAAGTCATCCTCCATTTGCTTGACCTGCAACCAAGAAAAAATTGAAGCTCCCCCATTAGACTCATCTCAAATTCACTGTGCATGTGTTTGGAAAATTCCTCACACAGTGAAGGGTTAGTAGATCCAAAAATAATGTCGTCCACATAAACTTGAACAACAATGATGTGTGTGCGAACTTTCTTTGTAAAGAGAGTTTGGTCTACTTTACCTCTTGAGTAGTTTTTGCTTACCAGAAATGTACTTAATCTGTCGTACCAAGCTCGGGGTGCCTGTTTCAAACCATAAAGAGCCTTGTGCAATTTATAGACATGGTTAGGTTTCTCATGATCTTCAAAGCCGGTGGTTGAGAGACATAGACTTCCTCTTTTATGTAGCCATTCAAGAAAGCAGTATTGACATCCATTTGATACAATTTAAATTTGTTTGAGCATGCATATGCTAACAAAATTCTAACTGCGTCTAGCCTAGCTACAGGTGCAAAAGATTCTTCAAAGTCTACACCAAATTACTGATTATATCCTTTTGCAACCAGTCTAGCCTTGTTTTTCACCACTTTACCCTCTTCATTGAGTTTGTTTCTAAAGACCCACCTTGTACCTATGACAGACATTTCAGGGGTTTTAGGAACTAAACTCCATACATTATTTCTTTGGAATTGCCCAAGCTCCTCATGCATAGCATCAATCCATGAATCTTCTTTTAAGGCTTCTTCAACATTCTTGGGTTCCACTTGAGAGACAAAAGCTAAATGGTCCTGTTCAACTATTTGATTAACCTTTGATCTAGTTTGAACCGACTCATTTAACTCTCCTATTACATTCTCAAGAGGATGATCTTTTGAATACCTCACATTCATAACTGTTGAAGGCCCTGGAAGATCTTGCATTTGAGGAGGTTGTTCTGGAGGAGGAAGTGCTTATGTGGTTCAAGTTGTTGTTCTTCCTCTTGTGGATCTTTGTCAGGTACATCTTCTGAATTGTTGAACGGAAGAATATCTTCTTCATCATCATACCTGCGAAGAAATCCACTCTTAGTTTTTGAACCAGCTTGAGACTTTTCTTTTCCTTTACTTTGAAGTTCCCCAAACGTTGTTCCTTCAGATTCATCAACCCTGTAAGCATTTGAAATGTTAGGCTTGAGTTGAGTTTCATCAAAAACAACATGTGGAGTTTCTTCCACTGTTCTAGATTTCAGATTGAACACCCTATAGGCTCTAAAGTGTTCTGAGTATCCAAGAAAAATACCTTGATCGCTTTTGGCTTCAAACTTGTCTAAATCATTTTTATCATTGTTATGAATGAACACCTTTGAACCAAAAACTTTAAAGTACCCAATAGTGGGTTTCTTACCTTTCAGAAGTTCATAAGGATTTTTCTTGAATACGGGTCTTACCATGGCTCGGTTAAGTATATAGCAAGACGTGTTTACCGCTTCTGCCCAAAAAGTTCTCGCAAGTTGATTCTCGACCAGAAGCGTACGAGCCATCTCCACCAAGGTTCTATTCTTCCTCTCCACGCCCCATTTTTCTCTGGAGTTCTTGGGGAGGAAACATGTGTTCTATGCCTTGGTTCCTGCAAAATTCGGAGAAGGAATGATTGTCAATTCTCCCCCGTGATCAGTGCAGATAGAGCAAATTTTATTGACATTTCCATGCTCAATTTTGTTGAAGAATTCTTCAAAACACTTAGAGCTTCATTCTGTGAGCCAGGAATTTTACCCAAGTGAATCTAGAGAAGTCATCTACAATGACAAAGCCATAACGCTTGCCATTGAGACTAAGTGTGTTGGGTTCTCATATTGGAGAATGTTGGGTTACAACAAGTGCTTAAATGTTTTAATGATGAGCAATACTAATTGATGTTATGTGAAATGTTCACAAATGGTAAGTTTGTTTTTTATGATGAACTTTTCATGAACAAGACAAAATTGATGTGTTATGAATGTGTGAAACATGATGAGAATGACAATTGGATGCAAATGAAACACATTTTTATATGTTCATTATATCTCTCTAATTATGTCTTTTAATGTAGGTGTGAATGTACACAAGACAAAGCCCAAAATCCAAATGCAAAAGAACAAGACAAGTTGCTGAAATAGTGCACCTGTCAACAGATGATAGTGCATCTGTCAACAGATGAATAGTGCATCTGTCGACAGATGATTTTCGCCTATCACAGATCTACTCAGAAATCTATTTCCAGAAAGCCCAGTCTTCTGGTTTTTGCAAACCTGTCAGCATCTGTCGACAGCAGCAAGTCGTTGTCGACAGACGGAGTTTTGGGAAGATCTAATGGCCGAGATATGATCTATATTTTGGTGTTTCCTTTTAGCATGACTCTCTATGCTTAGACACCACTATATATGGATCGTATGAGGCTATTTTCGCAGCAAAGGAGCCACCATACCAAAACCCTAAGCAAAGGTCAAGAAGAAGGCTTTCTTCCTGCTGCCCTGTTTCATCTCTCTGCCCAGAACAAAGAAGAACAACCTTCCAAGCGGAGTTGAAGCCGGTTCGTCTGTGGTTCAAGCTTCTCCATCAACTGATACTTGTCAAGACAAAGCTTGGAGTCTTTTGGACAACCAACGAGAAGAGATCTACATCGGGATTTGATTATTCATCTCAAAACTCTTCTCTTTTCACTACTTTCATATATCTGTGTGTGTGCACTGATTTGAGATCAATATGTGGATGTTGTGGAAGTGTAGATTATTGTTCTGATTGTGTGTTTGCATCAGACAACGTGTGTGGTGTGTTGGTCAGATCAAGGCTAGAGGATCTGATCTATTGTGGACTTGATCTAGCGTGTGTGTATGTGGTTGAGCCGTTGTGCTCGTGTGTGTGTGTTGTACTCAGTTCTTGAGTAGTGTGTCCTCACTGTGTGGGGGGTGGACGTAGGAGTCACGTGGTGTGATCTCCAAACCACCTAAAAAATCCCTTGTGCACTGTGGTTTGACTTGTGGTTTGCATTGTGTTGCGCTAGATGCATGCCTAGGGATTTCGTCTACACACTAATTGTTAATTTGTTCACACACATTACATCAGATCAAAGGGTTTTTGATTAAGTAGATCTTTTGATCCGAAGTAATTTTCAAATTGCTTAAGTTTCCGCTGCAAATCTATTCAACCCCCCTTCTAGCTTTGCCATTACCGAATAACTGATCCTAACAATTGGTATCAGAGCAGGTTTTTTGTTCATCGATTGTGATTGGCATATCTGTTTATGTGTGCTTAATTGCTCTGCGGATTTATAATTGATTCTGAACTGATCTGATTACTTTGGTTGTTGGTTTATTTATCTACAACATACTCAGAATATGTCTGAGTTCTCGAGTATCATAATAGACCAATGTGTATTGAGTTTGATACCATGTTGATAAAATGCAGGACTCCTTAAGAAACAAGCAAGATTGCAAATAAAGACAAAGACAAATGCTTCATGGCTCATGGCAGCTCTAGAGGTTCTCCTAGTTCAGACAAATCTGAAAGATCATATCTATCAGAGACGTCAAGAAACTCTCAAAGGTCAGGTAAATCCAATTCAAAACCATTGACGCATCAATATCCAATTCTGATTCAGAGAATGATATATCTTATGATGAATTGATAGAATGCTATGAGCACATATGCAAACAATTTAAAACTGTTAAACATCAAAACAAGAAGCTAAAAGAAAATCTGGAAAAGAATGAAATGATAATTGATAATGCTCAAGCATTCTATGAAGAAAATGAAACATTGAAAATGGAGAATGAAAAATTGGAAAAGGAAGTCAAAAACTATGAAATCAAGTTTTCTAAGTTGAAAGAAGATCATGATCATGTGGAATCTAAAAATTCTGATTTGAAAAATCAAAATGAAAAATTGATTGATCATAATGAAATCTCAAATTTGATAATGATCAATGATCAAACAATCTCCAACATGGCTCATGATCATCAAATAAAAGAGAAATGCAACCAATTGATTGAGGAAAATAATCATCTGAAAAAGAAGATTGAATGCATGTATCATGACAGGCCATTAAATGACGAATGGAACAATTCTAAGAATAAAATTGTTGATCTGGAACAACAAATTGCTCAATTTGAAAATGAAAAGAACAAAATGAAAAATGGTTTGGATGTCATGCTAAACAAGCTTCAGACTTCAGAAAAGAAGTTGTTGCATTAAAAGCTGAAAAACAGAAGATTCAAAATGAATTGAAAAACACAAGTCTTGCTTCTGTGACAAATAAGAAAAATGTTCAAAAACAAATAAAAATTTGAACAAAATGCAGCAATTAGAAAGAATGTTGTTACAACTGAAAATTTGAAAAAGGAAGTGAAAAAGAAAGCAGGATTGTACAAGGTTTCAACTCCTCCAACAGCTCAAAAAGCTCAAGGCAATCTCCAACTCCACATAATGCCAAGAGATACCAAAGGGTACCACCTCCTTCTTCTCAACCCAAGGGCGATCAAAGGTACTCTAAAGGATCTCAGAGATTCCCCAAATGCAATCACACTATGGTAAGCTCCAGGTAAATGCTCAACCCGTTTGTTACAAATGCAATAAAACTTGGTCATCTTGCTAAATTTTGCTGGAAGAAAAATCAACACTCTCATAAAAATCATGATGTTTTGCATGCTTCAAAGCTCCATAATAATCCATGTGTTCATACATACAAGGATAAACATGTTCATAAAGATCAGAAATTTCATGTATCTATGAACATGAAAACTGCACAAAACAACAGAAATCCAAAAATCAAATCACTTTGGATTTTGAAATCTTTGTTATATCCTACATTAATGTCGTTGCAGGACCCAAGCAAGTGTGGGTCCCAAAACAAGCTTGATCAACAAGCTGAGATGTCTTGCAGTCAAAAATTAGAAATGAATTCATGCCATTGCTGTGCAAGGCAAGAAATGATGGAGAACAAAGGTAAATTTTTATTGAGACTGTGATTGAAGACTGTTCAGGTAAAATCTCTTTATCACTACAGTTTTGAACTGCAAGAATTGAAATGGATTTTTAATTCCATCTGAGCAATGAAATATGTTTTTGATGCCATCCCCAAATGACAATGCTTCTTAGCAATTGGAACAATGATAAATTTGAGGAAAAATGGATCTTTTATGAAGTGACTATTTGGTATATCAAATGATGAAATGTGGAAAAACAAGTATGCTTTTTTGGAAACTATCATTATGCGTGAGTAAAATACTCCGCCAAGTACCAAAAGTCATGTAATGCATAAGGCTAGTTGAGTGCTTAATAATGTGTGAATTGCTTGATACATTTACTATGCATGTGTTATGGGGGAGTAAATTGAAAGTGCTCATATGCTCATGAATGCTCATGAAATCTATGTGCAAATGCTTGTCATGAATGTATATATATCATGCTTGAATGTTGTCTCATCACATGCACTCTTATTGGGGGGTAAGTTCAAGGTAGGTTGAGTGAAATACTTGAGAGAAACCCTTCATATTCATTGTGTCATTACTTCTCAAAATCTTGTCTATGTCACTTAATTCTATGCCTCAACACTGATTTTCTCAAGTATCTATCGACAGCCACTATCATATCTGTCGACAGACATGCTCTCCCAGAACCAAGCCTTTCAGGCCTGTGTGCATCTGTCAACAGGCACATTCTTGCTGTCGACAGATACACATTTTTTGTAAATTCTTCATCCTTCTTCATAATTTCTTCATGAGCATGTTCATATCATTGATGCAAGGGGAGAATTTGACTTAATATTCATTGCAACCTTTCATATTCACATAGTATCAAAGACATTGAATTAAACACAATGATTTGATATAATATTATGCTTGAGTCTAGGTTGTGTCATCTAGAAAACATTGATCAAATCTAATGATTTTAGCCTAACTCACTTGAATAACTCCCTTGTGGATGATCATGTTTCTAAATGGTTTGATAAGTAAGAAGTTTTTGAACTTAATGTTTTGCATTAACCATTGACATTAAATAACCATTGACCTTGATTGTTAAAAAAAAAAAAAAGGAGAAAAGCTACATATTTCAAACACTCAAAAGTTCATAAATAGTATTTGAAATGGGACAAGGCAGAGCAATGATGAGTATCACTAAGTAACCGGGGACATGGGCATCACAAATATCTGTCTTCGCGTAAAAAAGTCTTTTCATTATCTCTGCACAATGGTATGATGGTCACTAACACTGAGTAACTGGGGGTACAGGCATCCCTCATGTCTACCTTCACGTCAAAAGGTAAAAGTGATCCTAATTACCACTTTTCCCACATAAACTTGACAAAAGAAATTGTTCAAATGCTTGAAATAGAGTGGAGCCTCCAAAATTTAAATCAAGGGCAATGGGTTGTCTATGTCAATTGTTCATGTAGACATTGCCTTCATTTACCAACTGAACATCACCCACTAAGGTATATGATTTTCTTCAATGGTTTTATTCAAAAGGGTTATTTTATTTTCATATGTTTTTGAATGATGTATTCTAAATGCTATAACTTGAGATTCCCGGAGTATTTCTCTTAACCATTGTAGAATTTTTATGTGTCTTAATACTAGTGTTCATGATATTTTGTAGTGGGTATCAACCTATTCTCAACCTTGCAATCTCATTTGAACACTCATTCCCCACTCATATCTTTCACAATTCAGTTATGTGGTCACACAATTCCTTGCTTCATTCTTTTACTTGTGTGCACTCATTATCTTTTTGAATGTTGTCAAAAGGGGGAGAAACATCAATTGTGCATAATGGAAAATTTTGTCATCATCAAAAGGGGGAGAATGTTGGGTTCTTATATTGGAGAATGTTGGGTTACAACAAGTGCTTAAATGTTTTTGATGATGAGCAATACTAATTGATGTTATGTGAAATGTTCACAAATGGTATGTGTGTTTTTGATGATGAACATTTCATGAACAAGACAAAATTGATGTGTTATGAATGTGTGAAACATGATGAGAATGACAATTGGATGCAAATGAAACACATGTTTTATATGTTCATTATATCTCACTAATTATGTCTTTTAATGTGTGAATGTACATAAGACAAAGCCCAAAATCCAAATGCAAAAGAACAAGACAAGTTGCTGAAATATGCACCTGTCAACAGATGATAGTGCATCTGTCAACAGATGAATAGTGCATCTGTCGACAGAAGATTTTCGCCTGTCGACAGATCTACTCAGAAATCTATTTCCAGAAAGCCCAGTCTTCTGGTTTTTGCAAACCTGTCAGCATCTGTCGACAGCAGCAAGTCGGCTGTCGACAGACGGAGTTTTGGGAAGATCTAATGGCCGGGATATGATCTATATTTTGGTGTTTCCTTTTAGCACGACTCTCTATGCTTAGACACCACTATATATGGATCATATGAGGCTATTTTCACAGCAAGGAGCCACCATACCAAAACCCTAAGCAAAGGTCAAGAAGAAGGCTTTCTTCCTGCTACCCTGCTTCATCTCTCTGCCCATAACAAAGAAGAACACCTTCCAAGAGGAGTTGAAGCCAGTTCGTTCGTCGTGGTTCAAGCTTCTCCATCAACTGATACTTGTCAAGACAAAGCTTGGAGTCTTCTGGACGACCAACGAGAAGAGATCTACATCGGGATTTGATCTTCATCTCAAAACTCTCTCTTTTCACTACTTTCATATATCTGTGTGTGTGCACTGATTAGATCAGTACATGGATGTTGTGGAAGTGTGGATTGTTGTTCTGATTGTGTGTTTGCATCAGACAACGTGTTGGTGTGTTGGTCAGATCAAGGCTAGAGGATCTGATCTATTGTGGACTGATCTAGCGTGTGTGTGTGGTTGAGCCGTTGTGCTCGTGTGTGTGCTGTACTCAGTTCTTGAGTAGTGTGTCCTCACTGTGTGGGGGGTGGACGTAGGAGTCACGTGGTGTGATCTCTGAACCACCTAAAAATCCCTTGTGCACTGTGGTTTGACTTGTGGTTTGCATTGTGTTGCGCTAGATGCATGCCTAGGGATTTCGTCTACACACTAATTGTTAATTGTTCACACACATTACATCATATCAAAGGGTTTTGATTGAGTAGATCTTTTGATCCGAAGTAATTTTCAAATTGCTTAAGTTTCCGCTGCAAATCTATTCAACCCCCCCCTTCTAGCTTTGCCATTACCGAATAACCGATCCTAACAAGTGTTCTCATAGGTCCAAATAGGTCCATGTGCAACAGTTCATAAGCTTTAGAAGTACTTACCGGTGCCTTTGATTTGAAGGATTTCGGGTTTGTTTTCCCTGTGCACATGCATCACAGAAATTCTCGTTCTTGTTAAAGGAAATTTCAGGAAGACCACTCACCAATTTAAGCCTCATGATCTTGTGCAATACATTATAGCTAGCATGACCGAGCCTACGATGCCACAATGTAAGCTCGTCCTGTTTCTTTGCTACAAGACACAAATCATTATTTTCTGGATCATCTAAGTCAACCATGTAGATGTTATTTATCCTTTTTTCCAGAAAACTTCAGACTTCATGTTTCCTTATCAAGTATTTGACATGAATCTGATTCAAAGATAATTTTGTGACCCTTATCACACAATTGACTTATGCTGAGCAAATTGTGATGAAGGCCATCAACAAGTAGCACATTATCTATTGAGTTAGAGGCAAACTTACCGACCTTACCTGAGCCGATGATCTGGCCTTTGTTGTTACCTCCAATATAACCTGAGCTCCGTCCTTTTCTTGAGCATACAGAATTTTCCTTTGTCCCCCGTCATGTGCCTCGAGCAGCCGCTATCCAAGTACCATTTGTTTTGATTGTGGGCTGCTAGGCATTCCTGCACATGTAGATTAGACAAGAGTTTTGGTACCCAAATCACTTTGGGTGCCAAGGTATCATTCATGCCAAACAGTAAATGCTTTGGAATCCAAACTTGTTTGAATTTTTGTTTATTTGGTTATTCCAGCATTGTTTTTCAATGTGCCCAATCTTTTACAGATTTTGCATGAAGATGGTTTGTTTACAACAGTGGCTTGATGTTCTTTGGAGCATGCATGGGCATCTTACCTTTCTGTTGTCTTGTCAATTTTTCTTTCGGGCTGGTTTTCCTGAATTGTCGATAGCTCTCCTTGGGGCTGTCAACAGATCTTAAACCTGTACCCGCATTGGCTTCTTTGCCTTGGTTTGGGGTTGCATTCCCTTAGCCTTGTTTTTGCTGTTCTTTGAGGGGGTACTCTTACTTGTACTTGGGCTTGATTCAACAAAGGATGTTATCAAATTCTGACCAATTTTCTTTTGTTTAACTGGTTGAAACCCAAGCCCATGTTTTGGAACAAAGACGTTTGACCCAAGATTGCATCAAGGTTTTGTTTCCCTTAACAAACCTTGACAAATCTTCAGATTTCCCTTTTAGATTTTCTTCAGTCTTTTCCAATTTTTCTTTCAGTTTCTCATGCTCACCTTGAAGAGTTTCAAAGGAGTTCATTAAATCAACTTTTTCTTTTGAACCTCTTGGAATTTCAGTTTCAAATTATCCATCTCCTCATGGTGAGCTTCCTCATCAATTTTCATCATTTCAATGTCTTTCATCAATGATGCAACTTGCTCATCATTTTGTGTGTTGTTGGCAAGATGGTTAGCTTTCTTTTTGAGTGCCTTGTTTTCAGATTTTAGTTCACAGAATTTTTCAAATACACAGTATAAGCCTCTTCCCATTCATCAACTGAGTAGCTTTCAAAGGAAGAGTTTACCTCATTTGAGTCTTCACTTCTCGCCATGAGACAGTGGACTTCATCATCTCCGGAGGTAGCTTTGCTGTGATCATCCTCGTCTTCATCGCTCCAAGTGGCCAACATTGCCTTGGCTTTCTTGAAGGTGAACTTGTCTTTCTTCAGCTTTTTCTTGAGCTCAGGGCACTCTCCTCTCATGTGCCCTTGCTTTTTGCACTCATAACACACAATCTCAGATTTTTTGTTAGCATCAGATTTATTGAAAAATTCTTTCTTTTTGAAAGGTTTAGAGTTACCTGAACCTCTCCTTTTGTATTTAGGAATTTTTTGAATTGTCTAGTGAGCATGGCCATTTCGTCATTCTCACTCTCACTAGACGATTCAGACTCATTACTTTCCTGAATGACTTCCTTCTTAGAAGCTGAGGAATTTTTCATGGAAGCCTTCAAGGCAAGTGGCTTCCTAGGATTTTCTTCAGTTTCCTTTCTTTTCATGTTTATTTCATAAGTCATCAGTGAGCCAATGAGTTCATCCAATTTCATTTTTGAAAGGTCTTTGGAATCCTCAATGACAGTGGCTTTGGTGTTCCATGAGGATGGAAGAGACCGAAGAATCTTCCTCACCAAGTCACTCTCCGAGTATTCCTTTTTCAGGCCTTTCAAACCATTAATTATTAACATGAATCTTGCAAACATGTCAGAGATGGTTTCAGTGGAATTCATTTTCAACATCTCATATTCTGAAACCAACATGCTTGCTTTTGTTTCCCTACCTCAGACGTACCTTCATAAATGAGCTCGAGTTTGTCCCACATCTCCTTTGCCGATGTGCACGTGGAAACTCTCGAGTACTCGTTGGGATGGACCGCGCATTGCATCATATTGAGGGCGCTCCAGTTGAGTGTCCCCTTTGCGATTTGATCCTTGGTCCAGGTACTCTCGTCTTCAGGAAGAGTATACTCACCCTTGTGGACAATTTTCCACAATTCGTAGTTCTGTGCTCTCAGGAACACCTGCATGCGATTTTTCCAATAGGGATAATTAGTTCCATCAAAAAATGGTGGCCTAGTCACTGAGTGACCCTGGGCCATGAACCCCTTGCTAGATTCCATTTGACCGTGAATCTCCTGACCATAAGATCAAACAAACAAGACAGTAAATCGGAGAAACTCGGCTCTGATACCAATTGAAAAGTTTGAGGAATCCCAATATGGTAATCTAGAAGGGGGTTGAATAGATTACTACCAATTAAAAGTTTGAAAACAACCCTTTTTCAATCACAACAAAGTCTTTTGAATTTTCTGTAGAAACAACGTGAGACTTAGATGTGTTGACGATGTGTAGGTGAGTTAGCAATCTATCTAGTGTGTGAATGCAACGTGC
>JACBKR010002947.1:0-32074 GCA_014218235.1 Colocasia esculenta | reverse complement strand
TATCTTCTAGCTGTGAAAACTGCACCTCCTTCTGAAGATCTTGGAAAGAAGCAAAACAGAAAGTCTTCTGGATAACAAACACTTCAAGACCCAAAGGATCCTAGAGATCTCTTCAAACGGACTTGTTGCAAACGGCCACAAGCTCCAACGGCTACATTTCAAATGGCTATATTCTGAAGTGTATAAAAGGAGCTCAAGTTTGAAGAACAACAACAACAACACCACAACACAAGAAGCGCATACAAGCCTTTACACCTTCCTGTGAACTTCATTCAAATTCTTCCAAGTCCACACAAGCTTTCTTTAAGCAAAAGTCTGAGAGCTGCTCCTCTTAAGAAGCCATTCTCTGAAGCTCTCCTAGAAGAAGTCTTGTGTTGAGTGGCAATTGTATTTGATTACTTTCTTAGTCCACTCTTGTTGTTCATATAGGATTCATATCTCATTTCCAATCCTTTGAATCCTTCTGAAGTCTGTGTTTGTTCTTAGTATTGAGGCAAACACACAAGCTCTCTCTTTTGTTCTCTTGTGTAATTCCTACAGAAGTCTATTTCTGCATTGCCCCTCCTGTGTAGGGAAGGCCTTTGTAAAAGGCAATTGTTGTACCTCTGTTTAGGGAAGACTTGCTTGGGAGCAAGTGGGTTTGTAATTCCTCTCAAGGGTGAGAGAAGGCCAATTTATTGGCAGATAGTGGAAATCTCAAGTGGTTGGCTTGAGGACTGGATGTAGGACTTCCATGTGGGAAGGGCCGAACCAGGATAAATCTCTGTGCATTCATTGTGTGATTTTTTCCGCCTTGTCTACACTTGAATCACACACACCACACTAAGCTCTAACAATTTACTTAGTGTTGTGCAATTTCAGAAGCAAATTTTAAAAGGGAAGAAGTCCTATTCACCCCCTCTAGGACATTCTTAGTGCCATTTCGATCCAACAAGTGGTATCAGAGAGAGGTCTTCTCAGAAGAATCCAAGAGATTTGAGAAGAAATGGCATCCGAAGCTCACAACTATGAAGGCCAATCTATCACAAGGCCACCATTCTTTGATGGTGAAGATTACCAATACTGGAAGATGCGAATGGAGTGCTTCATCAGAGGTACTGACTTCGACTTATGGCAGGTAATAGAACAAGGTGACTATCAAATCATTGGTGAAGCTTCTTCCTCTGGTCTTTCCATTGCAGATAAAAGAAATATGTCTTTAAATTACAAGGCAAAAAATTATCTTTGTTGTGCTTTGTCTAAAAGAGAATTTAACAGACTTTCAACATGTAAAACAGCTAAGGAAATGTGGGATAAACTTCAAGTAACCTATGAAGGTACAGATAGGGTTAAACAAACAAGAATAGATATACCTGTATCCCAATATGAACAATTCAAAATGCTCCCTAATGAAAATATAACTCAAATGTATAACAGATTTTCAAACATAATTGTCGGACTAAGTTCTTTAGGAAAAGTCCTAACTAATGAAGAAACAGTTAGAAAAATCCTAAGATCTCTAACTAATGTATGGACCCCTAAAGTTACATCCATAGAGGAAGCCCATGATTTAACACAATTGTCTATTGATAAATTAATAGGATCCCTCATGGCCCATGAAATTAATATGGAAAGATTTTCTGAAAATTCCTCGAAAAAGAAATTTTCAAATGCTTTGAAGATTGCAGATTCCTCTTCATCTGAAGACTCAAAGGAAAAGTCAGATGACAGTGATGATGAGGCCATGTTTTCAAGAAAACTGCAGAGAATCCTTGCAAAGAAGAAGAAGTTTGGCTCAAAAAGATTTTTCAAGAAAGAAAAGAAGAAAGAGCCAACTTGCTATGAGTGTAATCAGCCAGGACATTACAAATCTGAATGTCTCAAGCTCAAGAAAAAGGATCAAGCAGAGAAATCCCACCGAAGAAAGGCAAAGAGAAAAAGTTTAGAAAATTCAAGAAAAAGGCAATGGAAGCAACATGGGACAATGAAGAAGGAACCAGTTCAGAATCCTCCAGCTCAGAATCCGAAGAAGAAGAGAAGGCAAATCTAGCCCTCATGGCAGGACTAGAGCAGGTAAACTCAGAAAACCCCTTTACTTCATGTTCTGAATCTGATTCTGATAGCCTTGAAGATACCTTCAATGAACTTTATGAAAAATATAAGACAGTAGTAAAACAAATAAAAATAGTTAAACTAAATCTACTGAACCAAGAAAAAGCTAACACCTTTCTTAAAAATGAAATAGAAAGGTTAAACAAAAGTTTAAGTGAAATAAAAAGAACTAAGAATTGCTGTGCGAAGACTTAAAAAATAAAAACAGCAAAATCTTGGAAATTGAATCAAACCTTAAGGAACTTAAAGATGAAGAAAAATTGCAAGAAGAAAATAATTATCTAAAACTACTATAGAAAAGATTTCAAATTGTAAAACCTCTTTATTTGTTATATAAAAGGCTTTAGAATAGGAAAGAAGAAATATGGATTAGGATACACACCTCCTCCAAATGAAGAAAATATTATTCATCCTAAAGTGTATCCAACCCCTAAATTGTAGCAGAAAACAAAATCAAAAATGCTAAAAAGATAAATCAGCATGTGTATAGACAAAAACAGAAATTTAACAGTAATAAGAAGAATGCCTTTGATCTATGCTGCAGTCACTGTAATCAATTAGGACACATCATTAGCACATGCACCACTAGACACTTAAGATGGATTCCTAAAACTAACCATCAAGGACCCAAGAAAATTTGGGTACCAAAAGTTACAACCTGATTTTGTTTGCAGGGTCGGCTGAGGGCATCCAAATGGTATTTGGATAGTGGATGCTCAAGGCATATGACAGGGGATAGGAAGTTATTCACAAGTTTTAGAGAAGAAAGTGGTCAAGTCACATATGGTGATAATGGAAAAGGAAAAGTATTAGGGTGTGGAACAGTTGGTACTATAGAAAAGAACCTAATTGAAGATGTCATGTATGTAGAAGGTCTGAAGCATAATCTGATAAGTATTAGTCAGTTGTGTGATAAAGGGCATTCAGTAAATTTTCAGAATAGTAAGTGTATAATTCAGAAAGATAACAAGATTGTATTCGAAGCTCAAAGAGTGAAGAATTTATACACATTACAACTAGCAGAATTAAAGGAAGTGAACTTATGTCTTGCAACCACCAAAGTGAAGAGTCTGATTTGTGGCATAGAAGACTTGGTCATGCAACCACCTCAGTGATCAAGAAGTTAATAAAGCATGATCTGGTTGAAGGTCTTCCAAAGATGAAACTTAAGAAATCTGGAATTTGTTCAGCTTGTGCAAAAGGAAAACAGACCAAGACCTCATTTCAGTCCAAGACAATTGTTACAACTTCCAAGCCTTTGGAGTTAATTCACATGGATATATTTGGACCTATGAGGACAGTCAATCTTGGAGGAAAAATATATGGCTATGTATTAGTTGATGACTACTCAAGATACACTTGGGTGTCTTTTCTGGAAGCCAAATCTGAAGCCTTTCAAGCATTTTTGAAGTTCAGCAAAATAGTTCAGAAAAATCAGAAATTCCATATTACAAGCATTAGATCTGATCATGGAGGTGAATTCAAGAATGAAGAATTCATGAAGTTCTGTGAAGAAAATGGGGTGAGCATAACTTTTCAGCACCAAGAACACCTCAACAAAATGGAGTAGCAGAAAGAAAGAACAGAACACTGCTGGATATGACCAGAACAATGCTGAATGAGTATAATTTGCCAAATATTCTGGGCAGAGGCAGTCAATACAGCCTGCTACATCATCAACAGGTGCATGATCAGACCTATTCTAAAGAAGACTCCATATGAACTCTACAAGGGAAAGAAGCCCAACATCAGTCATCTTCGACCTTTTGGCTGTAAGTGCTTATCTTAAATAATGGTAAGGATAATCTAGGGAAATTAGATGCTAAAAGTGATGAAGGTTTTCTATTAGGATATATTTCAAAACCTAGAGGTTATAAAGTATTCAATAGAAGGACATTAACCATAGAACAATCTATGCATATACTATTTGATGAAACTAACCCTTCTATCAAAAGGATAGAAGAAGAAGAAGAATGTGTTGATGATCTTTGCAGGGATCTAGAAAAGACTTCTCTTGAAGAAGAAGGTAAATATGAAGAAATGGAAGATCCCCCATTAGAAGATCTTCAACAACTAGAAGAACCACAAGAAGGGCTACCTAGAAACTTAAGGTATCACCGAGATCATCCAAGAGAAAACATTATAGGTGATCCTCAAGATAGGGTAAGAACAAGAGGTATGCAAATTCCTTGTGATTTTTCTGCCTTAGTTTCACAAATTGAGCCTAGGACAATCAATGATGCACTGGGTGATGAATCTTGGATCCTTGCTATGCAAGAGGAACTTAATCAGTTCCAACGCAGTGAGGTTTGGACTCTTGTACCTAGACCTACTGACCATCCAGTTATTGGAACCAGATGGGTTTTCAGAAACAAGATGGATGAATCAGGGGTAATCACTAGGAACAAAGCCAGACTTGTAGCTCAAGGATATTCTCAAGAGGAAGGCATAGACTTTGATGAAACCTATGCTCCAGTAGCTAGATTAGAGGCAATCAGAATTTTATTAGCATATGCGTGTTCTCTCAATATCAACCTATTTCAGATGGATGTTAAAAGTGCATTTCTGAATGGTTTTATTAAAGAAGAAGTATATGTTGAGCAACCACCTGGTTTTGAAGATATTACTTATCCCAATCATGTTTTCCGTTTAAAGAAAGCACCGTATGGTCTGAAGCAATCTCCAAGAGCTTGGTATGAAAGATTAAGTGCTTATCTTATATCACATGATTTTATAAGAGGTAAAGTAGATAGCACATTATTTATAAAGAAATTTTCAGATGGAATCTTAATTGTGCAAATCTATGTTGATGACATTATCTTTGGTTCTACTAATGAGTCACTTTGCAAATTCTTTGAAAATCTGATGCAAAGTGAATTTGAAATGAGCATGATGGGTGAGCTCAATTATTTTCTTGGGTTGCAAATTAAGCAGACCAAGGAAGGAACTCACATTTGTCAAACCAAGTATATTTCAGACTTACTTTCTAAGTATGGTTTTGACAAGTGTAAGCCATTAGGAACACCCATGAGCTCAGACATTAAATTAGATGGTGATCCTCTTGGTAAAAAGGTCGATCAAAAGATCTATAGAGGAATGATAGGATCACTGCTCTATCTTACTGCTAGTAGACTGGATATAATGTTCAGTGTTTGTTTATGTGCAAGATTCCAAGCTGATCCAAAAGAATCTCATGTTCATGCTGTTAAAAGAATTTTTAGATATCTTATAAATACCAGTAAATTAGGACTTTGGTTTCCCAGATGTTCTGAATTCAAGTTAATTGGATATAATGATGCTGACTATGCTGGATGCAAAATAAATAGGAAAAGCACCAGTGGAACTTGTCAAATTCTTGCAGGATGCTTGATATCTTGGTCTTCCAGGAAGCAGAACTTAGTAGCTTTGTCAACCACAGAAGCTGAATACATTACAGCAGGGAGTTGCTGTACTCAACACTTGTGGATCAAACACCAATTGGAAGATTATGGTCATCAGCTCCAAGAAATTCCTATGTTGTGTGACAATACAAGTGCAATAAATTTGACCAAGAATCCTATCCAGCACTCAAGAACCAAGCATATTGAGGTTAGACATCACTTCATCAGGAACCATGTAAGTAATGGCAATATTTCACTTGAATTTGTTTCTACAGAAAATCAACTTGCTGATATTTTTACAAAACCTCTTCCTGAGGATAGATTCACATCTATTAGAAGAGAAATAGGTATGTGTAATCCTGATTAAACTACCAAAGTAAAATGATACTTGAATTGTATGCTAAGATAGTGTTTTATGAATTCTGTGAAAAAACATCCTGAAAAATTCTAAGTCCCACACATTCGACTTATGCATTCGAATCATTTTAAAATCCTGCATTCGACTGATGCAGTCGAATACATAATTCGACTTATTATGAAATCGTGAAAAGGCACTTCAAAATTAAAATTATATAACTGACACTCCATTAAGACGCATCCCTTCATGTCTTAACGGTCAAATCATTTAATCCCGACCATTCATCCTGAAATCTAGGGGCAATTATCCTCTCTTTTCTTATAAAAGAAAACCTCATCTCCTTTAGAAGACACCTCTTTCGAAATCTTCATTCGACTCCCTTGTCTTCTTCTGCCCTTTCGCGCCCTCACTGTTCTCCGGCGAAGGACTTCCGAAGAACTCTGAAATCTCCATCCTCCTCGAAGAAAGGTAGGATCTTGGAACTCTCTTCAGCATTTCTATCTCTCCTTTACTAGTTCCCTGAGTCCTATTCATCTCCCTTTCTAGATGGCTTCGTCTAGGGCTCCGGAATCCACCCAGATGACCCCTGATCAACTGGTGAGACTTGCTAAGATTCTCATCTGTCCAAGGAAGGCTGTAGATTTCTCCCATCTTTCTGGAAGTCTAGCATGGGTAGAGGACACTCTCAATGCCATGGGTTGGACCAAGCTGTGCCAGATTTCAGAACCCACTGTTGAGAATGCCGTTAGAACGTTTTATGTCACCATGGAAATCTCATCTGAAAACTCAGTGGTCGGTTATGTCAAAGGAACCAAGATCTCTATTTCTGAGGAACTATTGGTTGAGATGTTAGAATGTCCAAACTCCAGGCATAAGCTTAATGAAGTTATACCTTTGGAAAAGCAGAAATTGGGCATTATTGGGAGTTTGGCCTCTATTAGCAAGAAAGGTTTGTCTGTAAATGAGCTGTCAGCCGAGAAGAGATTGATTCATTCTGTGATATCCAATATTGTGACCCCTAGAGCAGGAACCCACTCATCTATCACCTCTAGAGATGGGAACTTGTTGTTTTGGGCTATTCAGAGGCACAAAGTAAATTTGGCTGGAATCATTTTGGATAGAATGATAGCTGCTAAGAATCTTCAAGAATCTTTTCCCTATGGACCCTTACTCTCCCTGATCTTTAAGAGATACTCAGTAGATTTGTCAGGAGAAATATCTATTAGAATTAAAGAAAAGATTGGGATCACTACCTTGAGAAGAAGCCATTATTCCTTGATCAACAAGAAGCAAAATCTTTGGCTAAAAGACTTGGTGCCTGAATGTGATCATGAAGCTTTTTCTGATGAACCTCTTGTTCCCTTTGTTCCTCAAATAATTCAACAAGTGATAGAGCCTCAAGAACAAGTTAGATCTGAAGTCCCAATTCAGACCCAAGAGCAAGCAGATCAAGTTCTTGTTTCCTCCTCATTCCCTGAACCTGAGGCACCTGAGGAAACTATTAATGAAGTATTAAGAGATATTAAAGGCAAAGGTATAGCATCAGATGACATTCCTGCAGAAACAGCTTTTGAAGAAAGAGAGCATCACTTCTCCCCTTCTTATTTTGAGACCCGGCCAAGGTCTCAGGGGGAGAGTAGCAACAGCCTTCATACCATCTTGGACTTATTGGGCAAGCAACAAGAAAACTTGTCAGTCCTTCAAATGCAAATAGAGTTTATTGATGTCAAGTTTGATAGTCTGTCTGATGAGGTTAAGCAAATGAAAGATTTGCTGCTTCAGTTAGTGTGCCAGCAGGGCACTTCTCGGCCATCAGGGCCTGCTTTCCATCAGCAGCAATAAGAACCTATTCAAGTCCAAGAATCTCAAGACCAATCCCAGCAGGTTGAGCAGCAACCTGAGCAGCAGCAGGACTAGGAGCCTAAATCCCAAGTTCAAGAACATGATGAACCAGTTCCTGATCAGCACAAGGAGCCTGAGCCACAGGATAAGCAGCAGAGTGTGGAGGAACAGCCTCCTGAGCAGCAGAAAGATTTAGAGCATGAGGCACAATTAGCTATGGTAGTGTTTCAACCTCAAGTAGAGCAACAGCCTGTATTGGAAAAGGAGTCAGTGGCAGTGGCAGCAGCAGAGGCTTCCCAGCCCAGGCAGGTTTCTCAGATGGAATCTAAGAGAGCCCTGGAGTCCTCTCATAATTTGCAAACCTTCAAGAGGAAAGTGAAGCGCAGACTGGTCAAAAATGGTGACCCAGTCTTCCCTCCTCCTCCTTCTGGACCAATTCATCCTACTCCAGCTCCATCTGTTAAGCCTCTCCAGAACCTAAAAAGCCAACTCCAGTTGAGCCTCACCCACTGCACCCTCTGCACCTACTCCTTTCACCACTGAAATTCCCTCACAATCCACTTCTTCGGATCCTCCTCCACTTGTAACTATTCCTATGGATCCATTCCACCATGATATCAAATTCAAAATCTACCCAATGAAATACCGGTTCAAATCTCCCAAACCTCTCACTCTCACTCTTTCCACTCAACCTCCTCAGCATTTTTCTTGTCTTCCCACTGCCTCAAGAACAGACTCCAAGAAAACACTTCTCCATCCAGCTGAAATACTTCCCAGTATTCAGCTTTCCTCATCTAGTGGTCCCAAACTTGGAGACAATCCTTCTAAACTCCTTCCACCCTTTTGGTATGCCTTCATCTACCACTCTGAACATCACATGAATTTGTTCAGAGAATATCTATCTATTCGTGCTTTCCTTGAAGTTCATAAGATGCCAGGGTTCACCTTCGAACATTGGCTTCCTATTCTTCTCAGAACTTCACATATTTCAGTTGAGGAACTTCAATTCATCTCCCAGAAAAGTCATAGCTTGACTCCTAAGGAGTTCCTTGATCTCTATCCAGGAGAAGCAACCAAATATCAGCAAACCCAATCTAGAAACCAATTTTTAACTGTCCAACATCACCTATCCTTGAGGTTTCATGATATGTTTGGACATTTTATCCAGGACTCTCAGGCTAAGTACACCAGAATGAAGACCTTCAATTTCGACAGATTCAAATTGGGATTGCCTGATGTTTCTAATGGCCAATGGGACAATCTGTTAAGAGGTCAAAAAGAAATCATTCCCTCCATGACTGTGGCCTTACCCTCTGGACTGCATCCATCCTTTATAGGAGCAGTTTCCTTCAGAAGGGATTTTGCTGAAGTAGTATTCAACAGATTCATCCACATTGCCACTAGGTTCAAAATTAAATACAAGCACAAATTGTCTTTCCAAAGATTTGTGTTCCTTCAAATCTCCAAGAACCCCATCATCTGTTGGATTTCCAGCTATGTTTTGCTGAATCTAAAAGACTCAATGAAGTTTAGTGGGCAGCTGCCTATCCCTCTTACCTCTCTGACTGTGAAAAGATGAAGCTCTCTCTCTATGAATTCCAGTCCAAGAGTCTTAAGGATCTGAGGAAGAACATTGGTCATAAATGGGCTCAAAGGTACTTAGTATATTATCAAGCCAAAGATGCAGCTGTGGACCGAGGCCTGCATTGGAACATCACTGTCCATGAGTTTCTTCTTCTTGCAGCCTCTAAGAAGTTTGTTTCCATCAAGTATCGTCTGAGCAGGAAAAATTCCACTCCAAGATAGGCTGGTTTCATAGGCGCCACATCAAATCTCATAGGAAACTGCCTACTACTAATCCCTCCTACAACATTGACCTCTCCTTGTTTGATAATTTCTTTTGTGAAAATGAGACAAAGCTCTGGGACCTTCTCAAACCATATTTTGCTCAAATTCCCAGATCTCTGTACTTGCCTAGCTCCTTGTCTAGGTCTTGATCATCTTTTGTTATATTTTGAGAACTATGTAGTTTATCAACCATTTCTGCTATTCTGTTTTACATCTTGTGTTTAATGCTTGCAATTTCTAAATGCCACATTGTGTGTTCAATATTTTGTGATGATTTCCTTTATGTTAATGCCACAAAGGGGGAGAGACAGCCGCATATTCATACTTCACTTATGCTTTTTACTGTCAAATTAAAGATTTTTGTCATTAACAAAAAGGGGGAGAATTGTTGAGCAACTACCCCTAAGGAATTTAAGAATTTTCTTCAATTAAAATATCTATTATTTTTGCTATGACAAAACTCTTTAAAATAAACTTTCTACAAAGCAAATATAGTAATTACATATCACAAAAATCATACAGATACATTTCAGGACTATTCCTCCATCTCAGAAATTTTTCTAAGTCCACAGACTCTCTCTATGTCCTACTAAATTCGACTGTTAGCTTCGACTATCAAATCCGACTCCTTTAATCGAAGTCAATCAACCTTGAAAATTTTCTAAGTTACAACTTTATACCTGATTCGACTGATGACTCGACTGTTACAGTCGAATGCCTTACAAAATCCAACTCTTGATTCGACTGTCATCTTCGACTGCCATAGTCGAATGCTTCAGAAATTAATCTCAGTAATCGACTACTGGAGTCGAATTGCCTTGTCTTCTCAGAAGTCGAATTACATTGCTATTTTCTTATTATAGTCTAATTGCCTGTTTTCTTAGAAATCGAATTACCTTATTACTTCTTTACTGAAGTCGAATCACTCTCATTTCTTCAGTCGAATTGCATGTTCTTTTGGATTCGACTTCACTGATTAACTATGTACTTAAACTCTCTTCTGATCCTTTTTAGGCTAAACATCTAATGCAAGTTTATCTCCAATTTCTCTTCATACATCCTTTTAATGAACTTTCAATATCTTATTGGTCATCAACCTGTCATTATTTTATTATTATTTCTCTGACAGGACATGACATATTGTACTTAAAATATTCATCTAAATCCTGTGCAAATTATTTCTGAAATATTCTGAACTCAGCCTCATGGTCTTCATGTCTTTGATCGGATTTTGCTGGATTCATTATACACTATGCATTTATGAATTCTCAGGAGCATGACATCTGACAAGACTCACCTACCACTGACAGACACATGCTTTACTTTTTAGCCTAACTGTCTGTCTACTTTTTCTTCTGCATCCGAGGTTTCCATACCCTCCTATGTACTTGTCTAATCCACCACCTCAAAGGTATGGAGATACTCTTCTCTTTTGTCTTGTCCCTGTGCAGGCATTTATTGAAGCACGTTTTCAGCATGTCTCTCTCACAGTTCACTCCGAAAGGAAAAGAGCTTATCTTCTAGCTGTGAAAACTGCACCTCCTTCTGAAGATCTTGGAAATAAGCAAAACTGAAAGTCTTCTGGATAACAAAAAGTTCAAGACCCAAAGGATCCTAGAGATCTCTTCAAACGGACTTGTTGCAAACGGCCACAAGCTCCAACGGCTACATTTCAAACGGCTATATTCTGAAGTGTATAAAAGGAGCTCAAGTTTGATGAACAACAACACCACAACACAAGAAGCACATACAAGCCTTTACACCTTCCTGTGAACTTCATTCGAATTCTTCCAAGTCCACACAAGCTTTCTGCAAGCAAAAGTCTGAGAGCTGCTCCTCTTAAGAAGCCATTCTCTGAAGCTCTCCTAGAAGAAGTCTTGTGTTGAGTGGCAATTGTATTTGATTGCTTTCTTAGTCCACTCTTGTTGTTCAGATAGGATTCATATCTCATTTCCAATCCTTTGAATCCTTCTGAAGTTTGTGTTTGTTCTTAGTATTGAGGCAAACACACAAGCTCTCTCTTTTGTTCTCTTGTGTAATTCCTGCAGAAGTCTATTTCTCCATTGCCCCTCCTGTGTAGGGAAGGCCTTTTTAAAAGGCAGTTGTTGTACCCCTGTTTAGGGAAGACTTGCTTGGGAGCAAGTGGGTTTGTAATTTCTCTCAAGGGTGAGAGAAGGCCAATTTATTAGCAGATAGTGGAAATCTCAAGTGGTTGGCTTGAGGACTGGATGTAGGACTTCCATGTAGGAAGGGCCGAACTAGGATAAATCCCTATGCATTCATTGTGTGATTGTTTCCGCCTTGTCTACACTTGAATCACACACACCACACTAAGCTCTAACAATTTACTTAGTGTTGTGCAATTTCAGAAGCAAATTTTAAAAGGGAAGAAGTCCTATTCACCCCCCTCTAGGACATTCTTAGTGCCATTTCGATCCAACACCTTTGTCCAAGGCACCTTACCGGATGGCTCCGACAGAGTTGCGCGAGTTGAAGCACTAGCTATAGGAGTTGCTTGAACTGGGCTTCATTTGCCCGAGTCGTTCGCCGTGGGGAGCGCCTGTTTTGTTTTTGAGGAAGAAGGATGGCAGTCTTCGTTTGTGCATCGATTATCGACAGTTGAATCAGGTTACTGTGAAGAACAAGTACCCGCTGCCGAGGATCGATGATTTGTTTGACCAGTTGTAGTCAGCCAGAGTTTTCTCGAAGATCGACTTGAGGTCCGGTTACTATCAGATGAAGAGAGTCAGATGTTGGCTTGACGGCTTTCCGTTCCAAGTACGGTCACTTTGAGTTTGTCGTGATGCCGTTTGGGCTGACGAACGCACCTGTAGCATTCATGGATCTGATGCATAGGGTGTTCAGTGAGTACCTATATCATTTTGTGGTCATCTTTGTTGATGATATTTTGGTCTACTCGGCTTCTGAGGAGGAGCACGAGGAGCACCTGAGGATCGTGCTAGAGACCCTGCGAAGTCACCGCCTTTACGCCAAGTTCGACAAGTGCAAATTTTGGCTGAGGGAGGTGCACTTCCTCGAGCACGTGATCTCAGGATCTGGTGTGGCAGTGGATCTTGCCAAGGTGGAGGTAGTGCTGTCGTGGGAGCAGCCCACGTTAGTGTCAAAGGTTCGCAGTTTTTTGGGCTTGGCAGGTTACTACAGGAGGTTCATCCAGGATTTTGCCAGGATTGTTGAACCGTTGACCAGGTTGACGAGGCAGGACGTCAGGTTTATGTGGTCAGAGGACTGTGAGCAGAGCTTCCGAGAGCTGAAGACAAGGTTGACTTCAGCGCCAGTGTTGGTCTTGTCGTCGGGTAGTGGTGGTTTCGTGGTCTACACCGACGCGTCGAGATCTGGTTTGGGTGCCGTGCTGATGCAGCATGGTGGGGTCGTTGCCTATGCTTCTCGGCAGCTCAAGAAACATGAGGTGAACTACCCACCCATGACTTGGAGTCGGCAGCAAAGGTGTTCGCTCTCAAGTTGTGGAGGCACTACTTGTATGGAGAAGAGTTTGAGATCTTCACCGACCATCAGAGTGTGCAGTATATCTTCACCCAGAAGGATCTGAACTTGAGGCAGCGCAGATGGATGGAGTATTTGAAGGATTATGTAACGCCCCGACGCAGAATATCGGAGTGATATTACAGTTATTAAATAGTACAGAGCGAGAAATAAATGACAAGCCATTGCACAATTGAATAACATCAAATAAACTCCAAATTCCATTAATATTTCATCAACGTCATGACCTAACTATTACATCAACTGACCAGAGCCATAACTAGGGCCCAGGGTACTTTATTGAAATCCAAACTAATACATCATAACTATCTGACTCATTCTAAACAAACTATCTACTAAAGCAGTGGTTGCTGAAAATGGTCACTCCTGAGCATCCTCCTCAGTCTCATCCTCGTGAGTGTGGTCATCGTCAAACTCACCTGAAACACATTAAATAAAAACGCAGGATGAGCGAATAACGCCCAGTAAGACTTAATATCTCATGAACACAAGCATGGTTAAAATAATTAACATTTTAATAGCAGGTTAACTAAAGAGCATAGTCATGTAGAGCGAGTAACAATAACGAGAGAGCAATAGCATTTGGCACAGGGAAAATAGCACATTGAGAATGATAATAGTATGGCCATGTAATGATATAACATGTAAATTGCGCAATGGTGCGCTGGTAAAGATAACGATTGCACTTGTATGGATAGCACTTTGATTGTCATAGATTAATCTTGATAGTATGATGGCGCTGGTGCATGCCGTAACACATCCTTGATCATTTTAACTCCCATGGGCACTAGCACTTTTTGGGCGCTCCTCCCAGGACCTGATCGGGCCTCATTGCACTGGCATTAGTCATTTCTTTATCTTAGACAATCACATGAATGGCCAATAGAGTACCAAGAAATAGATGAGAGTAGTAGATGAGATAGACGAGAGTGTAGAGAGAATGTGAACAGATGAGAGGATATAGATAGTAGATGAGATAGGGACAATATCTTAAAAACACAAGAAACAATGATAGGCACAGTTGCACGGCACACCTTCGTGGGCCGACAGTCTGGTAGAAATCACCACCGCCCACTAGCCGTGCTGTGTACACAGACTAGATGGTCCGGTGTGATCACAATATAAGGAGAGAACATACTAAGGCCATGGATCGTACTGATCCCTAAGGGGTAACTGGTTTTAGGGTACAACCAGCTCGTCGGCAATGGACGTGCGCCAAAGCCAAGAAGACTTACGGAGGCCTTGACAAGGAGTCCCTGGCCCAATCGAGAGTATTCCCAATGGAGAGGTGGTCCAAGCCAAGAGAAAGTGTGTAGAAAACTGGTCCGTCGTGCCTCGAGTGCTCGAAGGCCGAGGGAAACGGTAACGGTATTCCAAACGCACGTATAAAACGAAGACAATTATATTTAATTAAATAGGGAATTTAGTCATTTATTTCGCTAATTTACCAGATACATTATTGCATAAATTATTAGGGTCAAATGGCAAATAATAATGTTATGTGTGTGTAAGTGTAAAGAAATCATGAGATTATGATAAATCGTGCAAATGGCTTTTAATTAATAAGAATTATTTAATTATTAACCAATAAAAATATTCAGGTAAACGGTTAAGCTTAATAGTACATGGTTTAACTTGTACTAGGGTTATATGGCAAATAAAGCAGGGATATGGGCACAAATAAAGGTTCTGGCCGAAATCTTTAAATCGCGGCGGGGGAGCCCGTCGCGATTCAGATCGCGAGGGGCGGTCGGACACGTCAGGTGAACCGGTCGGTCTGGCCCGGTTCAGGGTGGAAATCACGGCGACACAGGCCGCCGCATTTCTAACGCGACCCGTGAGCCGGCCGCAACCCTCCTGGTATCGCGGCGGGTCGGGCCGCCAAATATCAGAAAGGGGTCCGGCCCTTTGATTTTTTTCTAGAGCTGACCCTTCTTGATACAGGGTCATTCTAAATTCAATATAAAATTACACGATGATCCAAAAATCACAAAACTAGTTTTAAACGAAAGTAGACACAGAGATCTATCAACATGCATGATTAATTTGAAATAGACAAGGTTTAGGTATGCTTTGATCAGGTTACATTTCAGTGACCTAAACATGCGCAGTCATGGTTCAACGAATTAATTAGAGATGAATACATGATGAAAATTAGGCAAACCATGGGCGTTTGAAAGCTAACATGATGTAGTATTTATGAGAATGTTCTCATGGCATGGGATCATGTATGCACGAGGTTTCAAAGCAAACATGAAGACTCGGGTACATGGATCAGATAGGGATTCAACGAATTAATTCTCCCTCATGGGAGATTGAAATAGAGCGAAACTAGAGGACTTTTGCACGGGAACATGAGATCTCCCTAGGATAATTTTTACACTAATTTGGCTTGAGAGATTGCCTACATTTTTTACAGAGTAAAGAAATCCCTAGTTGGTGACGAAAAATAGAGAAGAAAAACCCAAGCTCCATCCCTTCTCCTCCAAGCTCTTTGTCCAAAATCGCCTCCTCTCCGTCCTCCAGAGTTCCTACTGCGGTTTAGGGTTTGGTGGGGACGAAAATGGAGTGTTTTAATGGTTAATAGAGTCCATAACAACTAAAACTCCTCTTACCTCCAACTCCGAAAATTAGAATTATCCTCCTATTTTCTTTCATTATCTACCTAATGGGGTTGGGAAGAGAGCTACATCGTGGCCATGGGGTTAGGATAGACTAAGGGCTCTTGTTTTAGATAATTACAAGTTATTTAGTGTTTATCCTAGCCCTTTACCATTTACTAATTAATTAAAAACGAATTTTATTTAATTACTTCTCCTCCCATAATGGGCTCTTCACAATTGGGCCAATCTCTCATGCTTGGCTATTAGTACAACCCAACACTAATTTAGCCTAATGGGTTTTGATTTAAATCATTATAATTCTATGTATTCCCCTTTTTATTCAATTAAATCTATTTATCTCATTTATTAAAATAAAATTTTTATTTTATTTGGGTTTTAAAAATTAAGGTACTACATCCTCCCCCTCTTAAAAGAATTTGGTCCCCAAATTCATATGATAGTGAGAGGAAGATTGACTTACTGAACAACTCCGGATAATTCCGTCGCATTAATGCTTCGGGCTCCCACGTGGCCTCTTCAACTTCGTGATTTCTCCACAGTATCTTGACCACGGGTATAGATCGATTCCGAAGCTGTTGCATCTTCTTGTCCATTATCTTCACTGGCCTTTCTTCATAGGTCATATCTTTGTTCAAAATGATATCATCATAGCTGATTACGTGTGACGGATCGTACACGTATTTTCTCAACATTGACACATGGAAAACATTATGTGCGGTGGAGAACTGGGGAGGTAGTGCTAGTCGGTATGCCACCTCGCCAACTCTATCCAACACTTCAAATGGACCTATGAATCGCGGTCTCAATTTGTCTTTCATCCCAAATCTTTGGAATCCTCTGGTTGGGGATACTTTCAGCATCACATGATCTCCGGCTTGAAATTCTACGTCCCATCTTCTCTTGTCTGCATAGCTCTTTTGCCTGGACTGAGCTACTTTAATCCTGTCTCAAATGATCTGTATATCTCTGCTAGTGCTCTGCACCATGTCTGGTCCTAGCCATTGCTGCTTACCTCATTCCAACATACTGGCGATCTGCAGCTTCTTCCATACAGTGCTTCAAATGGTGCCATCTTAATGCTTGCCTGATAGCTGTTATTGTAGGCGAATTCAATCAATGATAATTGCTCATTCCAATACCCTTCAAAATCTATAGTGCAGGCACGAAGCATGTCTTCTACTATCTGATTTATCCTTTTAGTCTATCCATCCGTCTGGGGATGGAAAGTAGTACTGAAATTTAACTTGGTTCCCAATGCCGTCTGAAGTCCCTTCCAGAATCTAGAAGTGAATCTGGGATCACGGTTTGAGACAATGGATACTGGGACTCCATGCAATCTTACTATCTCCTTTACATAGAGGGTTGCTAACACATCGACACTCCAGGTGCTCTTAATGGCAAGGAAATGTGTGGACTTAGTCAAACGGTCCACAATGACCCAGATAGCATCAAGTCCACCATGAGTTCGGGGTAAACCCATGATGAAATCTATTCCGATGCTTTCCCACTTCCATTCAGGTATGTCCAGGGGTCTGAGTACACCCGCAGGACGACGGTGTTCTACTTTTACCTGTTGACATGTGAGGCAGTGTGTGGCATGCTCAGCCACCTCACGCTTCATGTTTGGCCACCAAAATGACCTTTTCATGTCCTGGTACATCTTGGTTGTGCCTGGGTGAATTGTATACTTGGTCTTGTGGGCTTCATCCATCAGCTTTCTTTTCAGTTCTTCATTGTCAGGCACACAAGTCCTGGCGTGGAATAATATTCTCCCATCTTCAGCGATGGAGAAATCTAGCTTGTCAGCTATGGTCTCTCTGACTCTGACTAGGAATGGATCATTAGTCTGCTGCTCTCTGATCTCGGCAAAAATGTCCGGTTGTGCCCTAAGGTTGGCAACTATCATCTTATCGCTTCTCTGCTCAATGTTTAGATCCAGACTGGCGAATTGCTCTAACAATTGCATCTTGCTCATGACTAAGCAGGATAGTAAAGCTACTGGCTTTCTACCTAGTGCATCAGCTACTGCATTACCTGTGCCTGGGTGATATTGGATATTGAAATCAAAATCTTTCAAGTACTCCAGCCATCTTCGTTGTCGCATATTTAGCTCCTTCTGAGAAAATAGGTACTTCAGGCTCTTGTGGTCGGAGTAGACGATAAACTGTTCTCCATATAGGTAATGCCTCCAGATCTTGAGTGCAAATACCACTGCGCTAATTCTAAGTCATGGACTGGGTAGTTGACTTTGTGTGGCTTCCACTGCCTTGAAGAATAAGCGATCACCTTTTCGTTCTGCATTAATACGCGGCCTAGACCAATTCCAGATGCATCAGTGTAGACTGAGAATCCTTTGCCCTCGACTGGTAATGCGAGGACAGGTGCAAATGTCAATAATTGCTTGAGTATCTGAAAGCTCTTCTCCCACTCCTTGCTCCAGACGTAGGGGTTCTCTTTCCGCGTAAGACGCGTAAGAGGTACAGCTATCTTGGAGAAGTCTTTTATGAACCGTCTGTAATAACCAGCCAGTCCAAGAAAGCTTCTTATCTCTGTGACATTGGTCGGCCTTTCCCAATTCAGCACAGCTTCTACCTTGTAAGGATTGACAGCGATACCATCCTTGGAAATAACATGGCCTAGGAATGACACATCCTCGAGCCAGAATTCACATTTGCTCAATTTGGCGTAGAGTTTGTTGTCCCGCAGAATCTGCAGAGCAATCCTCATATGCTCCTCATGCTCTTCCTTGGTCTTGGAGTATATGAGAATATCATCAATAAAAACCACGATGAACTTGTCGAGGTAGGGCCGATAGATGTTGTTCATTAGTTGCATGAAAGCTACAGGAGCATTGGTTAGTCCAAAAGGCATGACTACAAATTCGTAATGACTGTACCTGCTCTTGAAAGCCGTCTTGTAAATGTCTGCATCTTTAATCCTCATCTGATGATATCCCGATCTAAGGTCAATCTTAGAAAAAATACTTTGCTTCTGATATCTGATCAAATAATTCATCGACACACGGCAGAGGGTACTTGTTCTTGATAGTGAGATTATTCAACTGCCTGTAATCGATGCATAACCTCATGGATCCATCCTTCTTCTTGACGAACAGCACTGGTGCTCCCCAAGGAGAAGTACTTGGTCTAATAAAACCCTTTTCCAATAATTCCATCAATTGCTCTTTCAATTCTTTCAATTCAGCCGGGGACATTCTGTAAGGTTGGCGTAACACCGGTGCAGCTCCAGGTACGAGATCAATTGAGAAATTCACATCTCTCTCGGGTGGAATGCCTGGTAGCTCATCAGGAAACACATCGGGATATTCTTGTACTATGTGAATGTCTGATACCTTAGTTGCTTTCTTTTCTACCACAATTGTGGCAAGAAATGCCACACATCCCTTTCTTACCATGTTTTGTGCCTTTATAGCAGAGACGAGAGACAAGTGTCTCTTGTGTCTACATCCCGTGAAGGTTAGCTTAGGGAATTCACTAAAAGTAATCTTCCCTCTTCTACAATCAACACTAGCCCCATAAGTAGATAGCCAATCGGCTCCCAGAATAACATCGAGCCCTCCATGGGCATACAGATCAAATCAGCTCTAAGATTGAGATCACCAATCTTAACATCAGCTAAAGGAAAATATTTATTCAACTGAGCCTTTTCTCCCAATGGTGTAGTAACAGGTAATTTAAATTCCATAGATGCAGGTTGTTTAGTTAATGTATCAGCAAATGCTTGTGATATGAACGAATGTGTTGCGCCAGTATCAAACAAAACAAATGCTGATTGAGAAAAGACTGGTAAGGTACCTTCGACGACTCCACCTTCCTTGGTGGTGTCCACTTCTTGCAGAGCCTGCAGTCTGTCTGGCTTCTTTTGTCCCGTAGGAAGCTTCTCATTCTCCTTCAGTAATGGGCATTCGGGAATCCGATGCTCTCGGCTCCCACAATGAAGGCATGCACCTGCCTTCCTCCAGCACTCTTCTATCGTGTGACCCACCTTGTCACAGTGCTTACATCTGGGCTTGTTGTTCGGAGTAGTGGAGGTGGGGACTTTGGGCTTCCGCTCCTGGCTTGGCCCGTAAGTGATGCTTAACGGCCTTTTCTTGCCGTTAGGGGTGTAAACGGAACCTGATATTCCGATATTCTGACCCGATTCCGATGAAAATTATCGGTTTCGGAATCGTAAAATGATACCGATAGCTTATCGGAATCGGTATCGGATATTCCGATAAGCTATCGGAATCGAATTGAAAAATAATCGAAATCGGTATCGGTATCGGTTATTCTGATAAATTATCATAAACTCAAAAGATAAAATTATGGTAAACACCTTAGCTTATCAGAATTTCGGTTCTGGTAATGTTATCGGAATCGGAATTAACCATTTGATTTTATCGGAATCAGAATCGGAACCATATTTCGGTTATCGAATCGAAATCGAAATCTGTGTTTTCGATTCTGAACCCGACCCGTTTGCAGCCCTACTTGCCGTTAGTGGGCTTGCTCGGTGCTCCGAATGTTTGTTCCTTCCTGACCATCCTACCTTTGATGCATTCAGTGAGTTCAGTCGCATCCTCCAGACATTGTGCTCGCTTGACCATCTTCGGATAGGTCTGAATATCAAATGGTGCCAATTGTGTGATAAAAGTAGGTCTGAGCCCGTTGAGGAATCTCTTCGCCTTCATCCTCTCAGTGCTCACCAGATGATTGGCATAACGTGCCAATCGGGAAAACTGAGCCTCATACTCAGCAACGGTAAGGCTCCTTTGCTTCAGTGCTTCAAACTCAGCGGCTTTCCTCTCTTGGACTCTTTCTAAGAAATATTTGGAGTTGAAGTGTAACGTCGCGCATTTTTCGGATCCCCGTGGATCCAGGTTTAGCGGGTTTGGTGGCCAATGTGAGGCCCATTAGTGTTGTGTGTTTCTTACTAGATCCTTACCGGGTTTGGTTTGGGTCCGTGTTGGCGTTCAGCTTGCTGGACCCCAGCAGTGTGTTGGCGTCCATCGATGAGGACGTCGACTGTTGAACTTGGCGTCAAGCTTTGTGGACGTCTAGTTGTGGCGGTCTGGTTAAACGGCCAAATGGTTGACGTTAACCTGGCATGCCTGTGTTTTTATGGCAGACCCGAGCTCTGTTCTTTCTCCTCCTTCTCCCTTCCTCTTCCCCCACCTTCACCCTTGAGCTTCTTCGCGAGTTCTGACGGTCGGCGGGAGCTCGTGGGAAGACCGTGGTGCGCGTGGTAGCGGCAGATCGGGCGGGGAATGACGGATTGGAGCGCGGTGTTCGTCGGACGTTTCTCGGTTTCGGCGTGGTTCGAGGTTCTTCGGGAGTTTAATTGCGTTTCTGAGGTAGGGGTCGAGCCTTTTAACTTGTTAGAAACATTAAAACACGACTTAATCACTTGAACCAGCATTTTTATCGTATTTTTGGATTAAGTTGCACCATGTGGGGTTAATGGGTGGTTTGAGTAATTTAGTGAACGAAGCATGCTGTGTTGGGTTGTTTTGGGTTCAAGCATGTTTAAAGAACCGTTTCAGTACATTTTCTTGTAATTTTAACGGTTGGAAAACCTGTAGAGCTGGATTAGGGTTTCTGTAGGGTTTTAGGCCGGAGAACTTGGCGTCAAGATCGCTTGCCGCCAAGATCACCAGCCGGGATATAAACGGCTAGATCGCTTGCCGTTTACTTCCTTCAAGCGGCAGTCGATGTTGCCGCCAACCTGTGCATGTATCCATGCAGTGTTGTTTACGTAGCCCTCCTGGTTATGAATATTGTGTGTTTGTGTGTGCATGGCGATGACCGGTGTGAGCCAGTGCACTTGTTATGCTCTTGGAGCATACTGCTCATGTAATGGGCAAGTTTTACATGAATGATGTGTGATGTACGTAATCGCTTTACGTGTTATGTGTGGTGCGTTGGCACCCGTGGCACTCTTGGAATGCGTTGTCCATGTGTTGGACATGTGGTTTACGTGGAAGACGTGTGGTACACCATCCAGGGTGTAATATACACGTATTGTCTATGTGGTTTGAGTGTGTGTTTACTGCACACTTTGTTGTAATGTAATTCTTATGATTTATCGTAGTAACTGGGCAGTGAGGTTCCTGTGTGAGCCTAGCCATGACTCTGTGGTGTTTGGGCAGTGAAGGTCCATACCGACCTAGCCCTGGTCCGTTGTTGTCTTTCGAATAATATTATATGGATTTATGAAGTAAGTAAATGGTGTGTTGTTACGAAGGTCATCTCATGACTGATGATAGGCCAAATATGATTGGCTATCGTGATTTATATATGTGTTAGTGTGAGTTAGCTTGGAGGTTACAAGATGACCAATGATAGGCAAGTTAGTGATTCAGGTATGTGTTGGTGTGGGATAGCTTTGGGGTCACACGGTGACCGATGTTAAGCTAATCCTAACACTTGTATATTGTGAATTATAAGTAAAGGATATATGTGTAAGTATCGTGGTTTGTGCTAGCCGAGTGTGGTGGTCCGGCGCCTATTCCGGAATGTCTCTCTAGTCGGGTACCCCAGGTTCTTTGTGAGCCAGGCACGTGTGTTTGTTGTGCTCGGGGTTTTGTCCCGGTACTTGTGTTGTACCGTTGAGGTCTGTGTCGTCTTCCTGGACACCCTCACTCCTGAGTTTGAGTTGTACGTCCGGCTGAGGGAAAGACGGCAGTGGGACAGCGACTTCCCAGAGTTTGTTCTTTTGTCGCTTGTAGCGCGCTCGTAGTTGGGGGTACGGACACCAGTAGTCGACACTGGTCCCCAGCTAGTCCTGTTTTCCAGTGCCTCACTTTAGAGTGCTCCGGCCAGAGACTCTAGAGGTGCCAGGCATGGGCCTGCAGTTGTGTGTCTGCAAGTGTGGTGTTGGTTGGTCTCCACAGTTGTTTGACTTCTTCCTAGTGGAGCAGCAGTTGGACCTTTCGTCCGTGACTACGAGGCTGAGAGGTAGTTCTTGTGTTGTGCTGTCCGGGTTGGATATTGGCCTGATCAGCCAGTAGTCCGTTCCCGTGTGGTGGCATCGTTCCTTCTGACTCGTGCTTAGTAGCTCCAGTTGTAGTTGTGGTGGCGTCGTTCTTTCTGACTCGTGCTTTGCCAGTGACTGTGGTTTGTGAGTTTGTGACTCGTGGTCGAAGTTTGACCAGTTCGAGGTGTGCCCTGGTGTTGGCACAGTTGTGACTCAGTTGTGGTTTGTGTGACTCGTTGATTAAGGTTTCACTTGTAATGTTGTGTCTAAGTGAAGGCACAATATAATTGTGGTTCAGTATGGTGTTTATCACCTACTTGTACCCTTGTTCGGGTGTTTGTGTTGTGGTACCTCAGAGTAGCAGGTACTTGTTCCTTTCATGGGTTACTTTGTAGTTTTGTGGTGGTACATTGTGTACCAACCTTTCCGGGTACTTGTGTGTTGAGGAGGTCTTGTGGTTGACCTGCCACTTGTTGTATCCTAACTGTTTTAGGTAGATCTTTGTTTATAATTTATTGTGCATTAGTTTGTGATTATTAATTACGTTACCTTTGTGGGTAATAGGCCGATGAGGCTTGTGGCCTAGGCATATTGTGGTTTAGTTAAGCTATGTTCTGTGGAGGCCGTGAGAGACCTTCCACTTGTTGAGTTTTACTCATCTTGGGTATGATTCCAATTATAGCTTTAGTGTGTTATGGATTGGCTTCGTGTTAGCCAGTTCCATTACGTTTGAGTAGTTCTGTTGTAAAGTGGTTTGGAGTATAAAGGACCAGCTCTTTGTTAGCAGTTCTATTACTCAAATGTTTGAGGTTTGCCTATAAAGCATGTAGTCTGGGCAGTACTTTGCCTGTATGGCTTTTAGCTTAGGCAACCAGTTGTCGTGGTAGTGTGCCAGTGAGACTGTGGTTTAGGCACTTTAGTAGTTGGGCTAACTAATGATATTATGTTAGTCCTGTAGTCCTACTTTTCTTCTGAGGACTTTAAGTTTATTATCTTAAGCATGTTTAATTGTTATTTATTGTAATGATGTGAGCATGAAATGGTTTGGCTATTGTTGTTGCCAGTGAGACCCATTGGGGTTGAGGTGTCTGTGGTTACAGTGTTGTTTTGGATAGCCCCTACTGAGCCAGTGACTTGTTGAGGCTCACTCCCCTACAGTTCTTTTCAGGGCTTGCCGTGTGTTTGGCTTGCAGCGGTGTTGTGACAGACTTGTACCACCAGCAGTTGAGTAGTAGTTAGCGTTCTGTGAGCCTGTGCTCCCTCGGGGTATGCCCCAGGTAGTTGTACTCTTTTAATTGGACATGTATTATTGTAATGGGACAGTTGTACAAATAATGTGAATACATATGAGCACATGTACTTTCTTGTGTCTTATATTCTTGTGGTTTGTCTTTTTGTACTCTTACTGGACTCGTGTGTGAGATATCCCTTGCGACACTTCGGTACGTTCGCGGGAGGCGGATCTGGATATGGAGCCTTAATGGGCATAAATACCCCGGTCCGTTACATGAAGTGCTCCTTGAACTCATTCTAGGTAAATTGTGCATCTGCCCTGGTGGCCTCGATGGATTCCCACCACGCACGGGTGTCCCTCTCTAACTGGAAGGTTGCTAGTAGTAGCTTATCACCATCCACGCATTGCATAACGTGGAAGATGCACTCAGTCTCCTTGAGCTAATTTTCTGCCTCATCAGGATCTGTGGTCCCACTGAATTGGGGTGGATTCAGATTTCGGAAATGCCTGTGTAACTCTCCAGCTCCTCGATTGTTGTTGTTATTAGCTCCAGCAGCCTGGAGTAAAGCCTGAGTGAGCTACTGGATTGTCTGCTGCATGTCGCGGAGTTGTGCACGCTCCGCTGCCATTGTTGTGTTTTAAGTTCCTTCAAAAGAGAATGTACTTATAAGATAATGAGTTTGCACTAAGGTTGTACGTGTGTGAGTTTATTTTATCTTATTACCCAAGGTTCTACCCTCCTCACATAGGTATGAAACTTAGACTCTAAGTCGAGGCAGGTCAAACCTAGATCATCCTATGCTTAAGAATAACCTAGGCTCTGATACCAAAAAACTGTAACGCCCCGACGCGGAATATCGGACCGATATTATAGTTATTAAATAGTACAGAGCGAGAAATAAATGACAAACCATTGCACAATTGAATAACACCAAATAAACTTCAAATTCCATTAATATTCCATCAACGTCATGACCTAACTATTACATCAACTAACCAGAGCCATAACTAGGGCCCAGGGTACTTTATTGAAATCCAAACTAATACATCATAACTATATGACTCATTCTAAACTATCTACTAAAGCAGTGGTTGCTGAAAATGGTCACTCCTGAGCATCCTCCTCAGTCCCATCCTCGTGAGTGTGGTCATCGTCAAACTCACCTGAAACACATTAAATAAAAATGAAGGATGAGCGAATAACACCCAGTAGGACTTAATATCTCATGAACACAAGCATGGTTAAAATAATTAACGCTTTAATGGTAGGTTAACTAAAGAGCATAGTCACGTAGAGCGAGTAACGATAACGAGAGAACAATAGCATTTGGCACAGGGAAAATAGCATATTGAGAATGATAATAGTACGGCCATGTAATGATATAACATGTAAATTGCACAACGGTGCACTGGTAAAGATAACGATTGCACTTGTATGGATAGCACTTTGATTGTCATAGATTAATCTTGATAGTATGATGGCGCTGGATGCATGTCGTAACACATCCTTGATCATTTTAACTCCCATGGGCACTAGCACTTTTCGGGCGCTCCTCCCAACACCTGATCGGGCCCCATTGCACTGGCATTAGTCATTTCTTTATCTTAGACAATCACACGAATGGCCAATAGAGTACCAAGAAATAGATGAGATAGTAGACGAGATAGACGAGAGTGTAGAGAGAACGTGAACAGATAAGAGGATATAGATAGTAGATGAGATAGGGACAATATCGTAAAAACATGAGAAACAATGATAGGCACAGTTGCACGGCTAGTCCGGTAGAAATCACCACCGCCCACTAGCCGTGCTGTGTACACAGACTAGATGGTCCGGCGTGATCACAAGATAAGGAGAGAACATACTAAGGCCATGGATCGTAGTGATCCTTAAGGGGTAACGGGTTTTAGGGTACAACCAGCTCGTTGATAATGGTCGTGCGCCAAAGCCAAGAAGACTTACGGAGGCCTTGACAAGGAGTCTCTGGCCCAGTCTAGAGTATTCCCGATGGAGAGGTGGTCCAAGCCAAGAGAAAATGTGTAGAAATTGTTCTGTCGTGCCTCGAGTGCTCGAAGGCCAGGGAAACGGTACGGTATTCCAAACGCACGTATAAAACGAAGATAATTATGTTTAATTAAATAAGGAATTTAGTCATTTATTTCGCTAATTTACCAGATACATTATTGCATAAATTATTAGGGTCAAATGGCAAATAATAATGTTATGTGTGTGTAAGTGTAAAGAAATCATGAGATTATTTTAAATCATGCAAATGGCTTTTAATTAATAAGAATTATTTAATTATTAACCAATAAAAATATTCAGGTCAATGGTTAAGCTCAATAGTACATGGTTTAACTTGTACTAGGGTTATATGGCAAATAAAGCAGGGATATGGGCACAAATAAAGGTTTTGGCCGAAATCTTTAAATCGCGGCGGAGGAGCCCGTCGCGATTCAAATCGCGACGCGGCTGCCGGGCGCGTCAAGTGAACCGCCGGTCTGGCCCAGTTCGGGTGGAACGCGGCGGCAGAGGCCGCCGCATTTCTAATGCGACCTGTGAGCCGGCCGCGACCCTCCTGGTATCGCGGCGGGTCGGGCCGCCGCGATATCAGAAAGGGGTCCGGCCCTTTTGTCTTTTTTCCAGAGCTGACCCTTCTTGATACAGGGTCATTCTAAATTCAATATAAAATCGTACGATGATCCAAAATCACGAAATAAGTTTTAAACGAAAGTAGACACAGGCATCTATCACAATGTATGATTAATTTGAAAAGGACAAGGTTTAGGCATGCTTTGATCAGGTTACATTTTAGTGACCTAAACATGTGCAGTCAAGGTTCAACGAATTAATTAGAGATGAATATATGATGAAAATTAGGCAAACTAGGGGCGTTTGAAAGCTAATATGATGTAGTATTTATGAGAATTTTCTCATGGTATGGGATCATGTATGCATGAGGTTTGAAAGCAAACATGAAGGATCGGGTATATGGATCAAATAGGGATTCAATGAATTAATTCTCCCTCATGGGAGATCGAAATAGAGCGAAACTAGAGGGCTTTTGCATGTGAACATGAGATCTCCCTAGGGTAATTTTTACACTAATTTGGCTTGAGAGATTGCCTATCTTTTTCACAGAGTAAAGAAATCTCTAGTTGGTGATGAAAATAGAGAAGAAAAACCCAAGCTCCAGCCCTTCTCCTCCAAGCTCCTTGTCCAAAATCGCCTCCTCTCCGTCCTCCAGAGTTCCTACTGCGGTTTAGGGTTGGTGGGGACGAAAATGGAGTGTTTTGATGGTTAATAGAGTCATAACCCTAAAACTCCTCTCTTCTCCTCCACTCCGAAAATTAGTAATTATCCTCCTATTTTCTTTCATTTATCTGCCTAATGGGGTTGGGAAGAGAGCTAAATTGTGGCCATGGGGTTAGGATAGGCTAAGGGCTCTTGTTTTAGATAATTACAAGTTATTTAGTGTTTATCCTAGCCCTTTACCATTTACTAATTAATTAAATACGAATTTTATTTAATTACTTCTCCTCCCATAATGGGCTCTTCACAATTGTGCTTAATCTCTCATGCTTGGGCTATTAGTACAACCCAACACTAATTTAGCCTAATGGTTTTTGATTTAAATCATTCTAATTCTATGTATTCCCCTTTTTATTCAATTAAATCTATTTATCTCATTTATTAAAATAAAATTTTTATTTTATTTGGGTTTTAAAAATCAAGGTTCTACATATTACGACCTTACCCTCTCCTATCACCCGGGAAGGGCTAATGTCGTAGCCGATGCTTTGAGCAGGCGTGTTCGCTTGAGTTCATTGATGGTCAGAGAGTGGAGACTGTTTGAGGAGCTGTCCCAGGGAGTGTTCTACCCGTCGATGCGCAGAGACCGTGCTGTAGCGTCCAGTTTGTCAGTTCGGCCGTCAGTTTACAGGCAAGTGTTGCAGGCACAGTAGGCAGATGTAGAGTTAGCAGACATTTTACAGATGCCAGATGTTGAGATAGACGAGGGCAGTGAGGTCAGATTCAGAGGCCACTTGTACGTTCCTGAGGAGGCGCGCCAGGCGCTTTTGTCAGAGGCTCACAGGTCGAGATATGTTGTTCATCCTGACTTCACCAAGATGTACCAATGCTTGAGAAGGTTCTTTTGGTGGCCAGGAATGAAGAGGGGCATGGCGGAGTTTGTCGCTCGGTGCCTTACCTATCAGCAGGTGAAGGCTGAGCATCAGCGTCCTGGTGGTAAGCTACAGTCGTTGCCCATTCCCGTGTGGAAGTGGGACGACATCACCATGGACTTTGTGGTTGGTTTGCCCCGTACCCCGCAGAGGCACGATGGTATTTGGGTGATCGTGGATCGTTTGACCAAGTCAGCACACTTTTTGCCAGTCAGAATGTCTTGGTCTGTGGACAGGTTGGCCAGGTTGTATGTGGACAGAGTTATTCCATTGCATGGCACTCCAGTTTCGATCGTCTCCGACAGAGATCCGAGGTTCACATCAGGGTTTTGGCGTAGTCTGCAGAGAGCACTTGGCACAGAGTTGAGGTTGAGCACAGCGTATCATCCGCAGTCAGACGGCAGTCAGAGAGGACCATTCAGACTTTGGAGGATATGCTGAGAGGTGCTACTTGGACTGGAGTGGCACTTGGGAGTCGTACCTTCTGATGGTAGAGTTCGCCTACAACAACAACTATCACTCGAGCATCGGAATGGCGCCATACGAGGCTTTGTATGGTCACCCATGTAGGACACCTCTTCACTGGTTCGAGGTTGGAGAGAGGTAGCTTTTGGGACAAGAGTTAGTGTAGCAGTGTGCGGATACTATCAGGCTGATCAGGCAGAGACTTCAGTCAACGTAGAGTCGGCAGAAGAGCTACGCAGATAGCCGCAGGAGACCGTTACAGTTCAGTGTAGGTGACCTTGTTTTCTTGCGGGTCTCTCCGACCAAGGGTGTTATGAGGTTTGGCAAGAAGGGAAAGCTCAGTCCTGGGTACATTGGGCCTTTCCCTATCTTGGAGAGGGTCGGCGAGGTGGCTTACAGGTTGAGTCTTCCGGCAGAGTTGGCAGGCGTGCACAGCGTTTTCCACGTTTTGCAGCTCAGGGAGTACGTCGCAGATCCTTCGCACGTGTTGGACTACTCACAGCTTGAGGTAGCGCCAGATTTGTCAGTGCCAGAGTACCCGGTCAGGGTTGTCGACCGCAGAGTGCAGCAGTTGCGGCGGAGGCAGATTCCGCTGGTTAAGGTCATTTGGGAGAACCACGTTGGTGGTGAGGCCACTTGGGAACGCGAGGAGGAGATGCGTGAGAAGTTCTCCCATTTGTTTGATTGATTGGCATGTTATTTCTCCCTGTACTGCTTTCTGTTTGAGACCAAGTTTATTTTAATTTCGAGGATGAAATGCCTTAAGGTGGGTGGGATGTAAGACCCGGCCCACTTGGGCCCTTTGGTCCCATCCTCAGGGTCGCGATAGGCACCCTGGTCGCAACGTGGTCGCGCCAGAGAGTCCTTCCGCAACAAGTTTGGGTCACGATGAACCCGGTCGTTGCCTTCTTGTTGCGACGGGGGTGGTCGTCGCCTTCTTGTTACGACGGGGGTGGCCGTCGCGGCATCTGACGACGTCGCGACTACTTTTCTGACAGACGTAACCGCTGTCTTGTCTGTCAGAACGGTTGTGTCGGGTGGCAGGTGCGTACAGCGTTGACGCGACCTGGCCAACCGTCGCATTTTCTTTTCCCAGTCTTCGAGGTTTGACTGCTTTTGGGGTCGCGCCGGAGGCGGCCGTCGTGAAGGCATCGCGACACGTTGGTTGTTGCGCCGAGTCGGCCCGTCGCGTTCTGGGGGTTGTCAATTTAAAACCGAGCGTCGTGCCCCATTCTCCCCCTCTCCCCTTTCTCTCCTTCTTCTTCCCCTCTCCTTCCCTCCGAGCTCTCTTGCGGTTCTCTCGTCCGTTCTTCATGCTCGAGGCGTTCGTACTGAGGAGGGTGTCGTCCCGTTCGTGCAGGGGCTGTGTTCGTGTTGCGTGGAGTGAGGAGGAGGTGGTCATTCCTACGTGAAGGCCCCAACGGGTCGGCTCTACACGTGGAGGTAGGGACCCTTGATCCTCTCGCTCTAAGCATGCTCCCTTCCCCCTTTAGATCGCGTTTTCCCAGTGGTTTTGGGGCTTGGGGGTGTGAGGAATCCATGCTCGAGGTTGAGTGAGGTTTTCATTCGAGCGTAGATTCATGTGAATCCATGTTTGTGGGGTTCTAAGGGTGGTTTGGAGGGATTTACAGCTTTCAATACATGTTGAGCATGCTCCCCTCCCCCTGTGGAATGTTTATTTCATGTTTTGGGGTGGTTCCCGGAGGGACTGCTCCGGAACCCCCCTCTGCTGAAGACGTGACCGCTATAGAGGTCGTCATCTTGTCGCGACGGCCTGGCTGGTCGTGACAAGATCGCGACGCTCTTGAGTGCAACAACCTGGTTCCGCCGCGATAGTGTCGCGACAACTACAGCCGAGAGATAGGTTTTAGGTCTTCAACGTTTCCGTTCCTTTTACTGTACCTATGGCACCTGTGCTAGTTCCCTAGTACGGTCCTACACTAGTCGTTCGCCTGGTGCTCGGCACTTGAGGACTTGTCCCGTGTGAGAGGTTGTTACCGGGCTTGGGACCCCCGTCCTTGGGAGCCTGTTGAGGGAGTACTCCGGGCTACGAGCGTGCTCGAGTTGGCAGCCCAACAGGCAGACTCTGGAGCTGAGGGGAAAATGGTGGTTAGGACAGCGGCGTTGAGTCGTTTGCAGAGCTCTCGTGGTTGGTCTGGGACGCCGAGGATGGTTAGGAGTTCTACCTGGCGCAGGCCAGCCAGTCCTGTTTTTCACTGCCTCGCTCCTTGTGGCCCCGAAACCACTTGAAAAGGCCAGGCGTGGGACCGTAGTCTGGCCAGACTACGGCGGTTACTGTTGTGTACTTTGTGTCCTACCTCGCTCTGACAAGACGTGAGGGTCAGGACTTGGGTCGAGGGTAAGATGTCGGTGGGCGCACCTGACCTTTGACTAGTGGTAGTGCTTCCCGTAGCTAGTTTTCCTTGTCCAGACGGAGTCCCCTCTGTCTATGTTTTCTAGCCTTGTGGTAGTCACGATGAGAAGTCGTACAGAGTTTCCGACCGTGTTACGTTCCCGTACCGCGCTAGTTGTAGCTTCGCTTTCGCACTTCCATTTGTAGGTAGAAGATATAAACTGATGTCATTTATTTGTTATATATTCTTCTGCCTGTTAAAGCTAGTAGGAGATTGGTAGTCCCTACTGAGCTTCTGTTGTGAAGCTCATCCCTTACTTTCCCAGGTGAGACTTCTCAGTAGCAGCAGGGCGCGCACCGGGCGGACGAGATGGGGCGGTAGTGGAGGTCCCCGTAGCTAGCAATGGTTCCCCTTTCTCAGTGTACGTCACCCTCGTCGTATGCCCCTAAGGGATCTATTTTTCCCCTGCCTCTTACTTGTACTAGCGTGTGTGCGTTGGGACTGTACTTAGAGCGGTACGCAACGGTCTCGCTCTTTTTTCTGTTTCTGCTTGTACACTTCTAGTTTAGCAGTTGACGTTTACTTCCGTTACATATTCTGTTAGATATACATTATAGCCCTTCTGGGTCTTCGGATCCGTGGGCGGTGACCGCGAAAATCGGGTCCTTGGCGTGGACCGAGGGTCGGGTTCTTGGGGTCATTACAGCTTTGTAGATTTATTTGCTTATCAAATAGATTATTATATACACACTATGATAAGGGAATACAAAATAGAAAAATGGTAGATTAGCGTCTCACCTTGGGGCGACCTGAGAACGAGGGTATGGCAGAGGCCGGGTTGGCCGAGTCATGCCTAGGTCCGGGGTGTGGACCTGCTTGTGGGTGTTGCTGAGTTGTCCAGCAGGGGAACTGTACCCTGTGGTGGGTTATAAGGAAGGATGGTATCCTTACACAACAACTCAAGTTTTGGCGTAATGGCAATGCCTGAGATCCTAACGCATATGCCTACCACAACAAAATTGGATAATGATGAACTTGGTAAGCTTATCGACGCTAAGCTTTATCGAGGTATGATAGGATCTCTTCTCTATTTAACTGCTCGTAAATGATATTTATTTTGTGTTTGCATGTGTGCAAGATTTCAAAGTTCGCCCAAACAATCGCATTTGATGCTGTTAAACGAATTTTTCGAT